>BQMF02000718.1:0-129303 GCA_027922465.2 Turritopsis dohrnii | reverse complement strand
CCTGGCTCTGTCTTTATAGCTCTTCTTCCTTTTCTCATCCCTCTCATCTGCCTTTATAACTCTTCTTCCTTTATTCATCTTGTAGCTTTCTGCCTAGTAGTGGCTTCGGCCTTGCAGGGAGCAACTCATTTAAAAAAAACCAAAAAAAACAACAAAACGTTATTCCTATTAGTTCATCAGCCAAAAAAAGTCACGTTCGATTTGGGGTTGCAATGTAATTGTTTCGAACTCACGTCGCACACAAAAAAAGGAATAATTTCGCTCACAACTCAATCTACCATTTTGCGTGACTTACAAACAAACAAAGAGACAGATAGACAGAGTATCGGCTATTAATATATAGATACCATATTTTGCTTATAATAAAGGATTTCAAAAATTCACCGTGACGTCACAGTTGCACTAGAATTTCTTCAAGTCAGAATCATTCATGTTAAAAGAAAATCATAAGTGGCGACATGTCTTCTTCAGATTTTAACGTTTTGTTATTGAGTAAATCTGTGTTTGAAACGTCATTTATTAGATATCGCAGATAAGAAAATAATTATGCCAAAGTAAAAACAAATGGCGGCAAAGTAAGTTTCTTTTCTCATAAGAAAAATGTGCTGATAGTAGATTTCACAACTCGTGCTCCAGAAGAATTTTTGTTTTTCAATGAACATTATAACTTCATTACGTATGTATGCAAGGCGTGGTTTCTTCTAGATAGATGTAATCTTAATTCCAATACAGCCGATAATACTGTTAGAAATTTTCAAAATAAAAGAAACCAGGTCAGGTAGGAAGAAAAATTTCAAAGAACATCTGTTAAGATGTGCAAGTCTCTGAACACATTACCATGTCTTTTTTTGTTATTGTTTAAAAAGATTCTTCAGGAAAATTGAAAAATACCAGAGTAAATCATGCCTTGTTTTAAAAAAATGCATAAAGAGAGCATTTATGGAAATTAAATTTTAAAAACACTTTACTTTTTTTGATCAATTTGTTGGACCTCTTGAGAGAGCTAGGTTTTCTAGAGCTCACAGTTTTCTCCATTCATATTTATCATGTTGAATATTATATGTTGGAAAATTGTTGGTACCGCACCAGCTTTCAATGTGCTTTTCTTTGGCATATAACCTAGCATGTTTTCCATATTATCAACTTCGAAACAGTCTACTTTCGCAAACTACTTTATCTTTTCCAAATCGAAAAGTTTTAACAGTAAACCCTGTGCCGATGTTGTTAAGCCAACTTTCAGCTCTCTGTTGTTCTTTGACAAGATCAGGAAAACGAAAATATATTCTCTCATTACAAATTGTCTTCGCTACGAGATTTGTAAAAACTACAGCTGGATATCTAAGTGCAACTGTGACATCATATTTTTGAGTTTTGATTAAACTTCAAACTTAAATAACTAACAAAAGAATTATGTAAAATGAATGAAACTTTGTAAAAAGTCGACTTACACAATTTAAAATCGATTCATTAAAAAAAAACATTACATTTTGACGTTAATTCTCCTTTAAGGGAAAAAAATGAACAACTTCAAAGAAATCAGTATATTTCATTCAAGAACATGAAAAATGACAAAGCAAAAATGAATTTTTATACTGGTTTGATGAAAGAAAACTTTCTCTGGATCTATGGGCGAGTAAAGAAGTATCTAAAAAAGACTCACTCAAGACTTTCATTAACTGATCACCTCTTGATTGTTTTTATGAAACTAAAGTTAGGGTTGCTAAATAAAGATATTGCCATTCGATTCGGTGTTACTTCTCCTACCGTGTCAAAAGTTTTCAGAACTGTCATTCCTGTTTTGTCAAGTCATCTAAAGAATCTTATAGTGTGGCCAGACAAAGGTACTGTTAGACACCATCTACCAAAGTCATTTATGCGAAAATATCGCGATTGTGTTTGCATAATTGACTGTACTGAGATGTTTATAGAACGTCCAAAAAGTCTTACAGCAAGAGCAGAAACATGGTCCAATTACAAGCACATTAATGAAGAGGCAGCTGTCGGAGCAACACTGAAAATTCCTTCTTTTACAAAAGAAAAAAAACAGTTATCAGGAGTGGAAGTGGATACATCTCTTGACAGTTAGCCAATATTATGAATTCAGGTATGAACGTGTTATTGGAAGGCTTAAGAAATTTCGTATATTACAGAATGACTATGCCTTTAACACAAGCAAAGCTGATGGATGATATTGTTGTTGTTGTAGCTGCCCTTGTCAACTTGAATAAAAGTGTAGTTTCAAAATAGTTGTGACAACTTTTTTGTGTTTATGTATGATTATATTTTTACAAAAGATGCATATATACAACGTTAGCATAGGCCGATAGTGAACATTGACTTTGTGAAGGCAACTTAAATCATATATATAGAGAGAGAAAAAAGAAAAATATATTATTACTACAGCACTTGAAACTTTGAAACTACTCATTCACACAGTTTGAATAAGTTGTTCAGTATTTGCCTCTGGTTAGTCATAGTCATGAGTATAAAAATATAGGAACACAGAGATTATATTTCTCTGTATTTTTCTTGTGTTTTTGAATGGACTACCGGGTGAGTCAAAAAAAAGTACCGTTGTTTCACAAAACGTATCTTTCGATTGACTAATTATGAAAGCTAGTGTTTTTATTCTGAATAGAGGAATCCTTTACCTACATTTTGGTGTATCATTTGTCAAATTTGGTTGAGTAGAAAAAATGTTATGGGCAAAAAACTGGAGGTGGTCCTTGTAAAAATTCTCGAAAAATGACGAAAAAAGCTGAACAAAACTTCTCGAAACTGGAAACTGGATACATACCCAAATTCTTTGTTGTAACGTGAGTTGTGGCATTTTTTACAAAACAGTCTTTATAAAAAACTTCATCAAGTAAAGTTTTAATAAAATTTTGAAAAAAGTTTGAACTTTTTACTTAATTTAAGCATTGGGAATAAAAAAAATAAGTTTTAGCACATTGAAGCGTGTATGAGTTTCAATCCCATACGGTTTGCAATAAGAACAGAAAATCTTGTTTTGGAGAAGTTTTGTTTAGATATTTTCGTCATTTTTCGACGATTTTTACAAGGACCACCTCCAGTTTTTTGCCCATAACTTTTTTTCTACTCAACCAAATTTGATAAATGATACACCAAAATGTAGGTAAAGGATTCCTCTATTCAGAAATAAAAAATACTAGCTTTCATAATTAGTCAATCGAAAGATACGTTTTGTGAAACAACGGTACTTTTTTTTGACTCACCCGGTATATATATACTATGTCAGTTTTTTTTAAGACGTATACACTCCTTGCAGAACCACTTTGATTTAACAGCTTTTGATATACCAACACATCCATAGTGAAACCATTCTTTCTTACAGTAAGGCCCATCACACCCAATCATATTTCCATAGCTAGGTTTCTCACAGTAACAATATAATTTCCTAGTATTTTCCATATCAGGAAGTTCAGGAAGCAAGATATTTTCAAAGTATCTCCAGCACTTAGCAATCATTTCTTCAATGAAGCATGTATTCTTGGCAATTTGCACTAACATACTACTTTTTCCTGTGTCAACTGGAGAGTACAACAAAAAATCTGTTGTTTCCTTATCTAGCACATACATTTGCATTTGTACTTGATAATAATATTGATGGTTAGGATGACATGTCTTATTTTTCATCTAGTGGAAAGTTTTTGTCCTTTTGCCAGTTATTAAAACCATCTTTATACTTGAATGGGCATTTTATTTCAAGAAGTCGACTGGGATGACAGTCACAAAATATAAGTCCATCCGGTGAAGCCCCAACAAATCGATTACAAAAACTTTACATGAAAACCAGTTTCAGAAACCTTCAAGTTAACATGAAATTCGCTTTGACTTGTTAAGTAGTATTTACGTGCTTCATTTTCCATTTTTGAACCATACTCCATGTATTTATTGGGTTTGTGTTTCGTATACTGCATGATCTGATTGAATAGAGAAGAGTTGCTGACCTGACCTGCTGACCTGTTCTTTATTGTAAGTATTGACATATGCATTGTAGGCACTCTTGCTGAATAATTGAAGTTCATCACCCTCTAAGTTGATGGATGTTGGATCATATAATTGTTATTGGTTCAGGTAGTGTTGGCTTATCTGTTTCTGAAGCTGTCTCAGTTGCACTTGTTTCAACCTCCAAGAAATCAGTAGGGTTGATGGACTTGAATAAAGCAGCATCAGGGCTATGTTTATGTAGTTCCTTCATTTCTTCATTTTTTAAAGGATAATCTCCAAGAAATGGGTTTTTTTGTTGAAAAATGTTTTATTTTTGGCTTCTTGTTTTCTGCTACAATTGGTAACTGACCTCTTTTGACTCTGATAAAATTGATTAGTTGTAATGGAGCAGGCTCGACAGCTTTTTTACTGCTCTTCCAGGCACATAGAGCACTGGTAGGCGATGTTCCACTACCCCTCAGATCAGAAGCTGCCTCCAACTTAAAAAGTACTGCTGCTGCATGGTTGCATGCAGAACCTAATCCTGCCATACATGTACAGTTTGCTGTTTTGACCCATCCTTGTTTCTTTTGAAGACACATCCAAACCTTGTAGTGCTTAGCCTTCTCTGATTGTCTTTGACTTGGAAGAACCTGTAAAAAAGAACAAACATTGACAAATGTATAAGTCAATACCTTTATTTGTGAGAAACTTGATTAGCCAGGTCTACATACCTCTGATTTGATGTAACAAAATTCACAGTCATCACTTATGTGGAAAATAAAACATTCCTGAACGTGACCATGAATCAAGTAACCATATTCTTCTTGTAAGCTTTGATCGATTCCTTGGTTAAGGCACTTAGAGTGTCTAAAAGATGTTCTGTAACGTCTCTACTACCGAAATTAGGCATACTCTCAAAGATGTTTTAAGACCACTTCTCTATGCTAAATGGATCTGGTAATATTTCTCCTGACACCAAACGAAGTTTATCAGTATAAAACTTAGCATCTTCTTCGTTTAAATTAGAAAAATAATCGCTTGATTTAGCTGTCATGTTGAAAAACGAATGAAAAAGAACGTTTTTCACACGTTTCATGAAATTTATAATTACATGGGATTTTCTCTGAGAAAAAAAATTGAAAAACAAGGGTTTACTCTGTAAAATAATTTTGTATTAAAAGAGTTTTCCCTGCGAATCACTATATGCTTTTCATTTTTCTACCAACCACCATGCGCGCGCAGGTTATTTGCGATTTCTTGTGACGTATCCCTGAAACTCATCTATAGAAATACGATGATGTGTCTTCAATGTTCCAGTATATCAAAATCCATGAACATCACAAAAACTGCTGTAACACTGAAAATACTTTAGCGGTTGTGTAAAGCGTAGTCGCACAGTTCTTTTGACATAAAAAAGTATGTCCAGATTCTTAAACGTTCCTACCAAATTTTACTGCAGCTAGGTGAATCTTTGCTTTCTAGTTACCAGGTGCAAAAAGTTAAGAAGGGTTTTTAGAAAAATAAACAGGCGAAGTCCACTGATCTTTTTCTGATGTTCTACAAAGTTTAATGGTTATGATTTAGCTAGTAACATGACTTCCTTAAAGATAAGATAAGATAAGGTACTCACTGTTACAAACAGATCTGATGTTAGCATCAACAAATCAAGTAAACAAATGACTGGCTCTCTCACATTGAAAATTGCTAAATCGATTCTCTCGAAACCATATCATCTTTACGTAATTGAAAGTTACTTAGCAAAGCGTATTGAAAGCATAGAAGCGAGGTTCGTATAAACAGCCGAAACGAAAATATAATAAGAATCAAATGAAGATCACTAGTCCTCTTCATAATCAGCTGGAAAATGACTTTTGTCATTATATTTACAATGCACTAATATGCCTTGGCTTCTCAAGGTATTTAAAAAATTCACCATGTCCTCCAAATTAAGAAATTCAAAAGCTGTATAATCGAAGATATATTCTCGGCATTTGTCATATTCGTTGTGTAACTCATCGTTATCGCAAATTGATTTACATCTTAACATCTTAATTATTCTTCAACTTCTTTTCAGATTTCTTAAGAAGCTAGGTGAAAACTGGTTGAGCAACATAAAGTGCATTTCATACAAGCTATGTTCAGTTTAATAGAAGTCTTATTAGCGCATGTAACGGAAACATAGAACCCACAGTAACGAAATGTTTTATTAGGATCTAGGTGTTTTTATATAAACTATTACCTTCATTATCAGTTTGATTTTGCAGCGTCGAATGCACGTCGGTGTTTACTACTTCATCATCAACTGAAAACAATCATTTTTGAGAAATGTTTAAATGAAAGCAAGTAAAATTCAAGATTTTCTACAAAGCAACAACTTTCCAAAAACTCAGAAAGCAATTTCCTAATGAGCGAGACAAGCAAAAATGAGCAACTGAACAACAACAGCTTCAATGAAAATTTTGCGTTGCTGATCACAAACAAAACTAAGATTTGTGTACACAGCTGTTCACCTTTAGATATTTTTATGGCTTAGAAGTCCCCCCTTTTGACACATTCTTTCAAGAACTCAACACCTTCGTCCACATTCCACACCATAATGAACGGAGACTTGCTGTCAATCCTGATGATTCGTTTTTCAAAGAAAGCCACAACAACATAGTGATATTGACCAGTTCTTACAAGAAATCGATCACCTGCTAAGATTTCACAGTGGGTTTGAATTTCAGCATAGATGGATTTAGTACAGGCTTCTTTAGCCAGAGTTGTAATAAACATGGGCATGTAATTTTCCGAGCAAAGATTCTTTGATTCCACAGCAGCTTGCAGCACATCAATACTGTAATCACCTTGCAGTGAACGGTTAACAGCAATAACATCAGTTACTATGTTGAGGGTAGACGCAGCTGCAAGTTGAAACCATTGACTATCAGCAATCTCATCCAATAATTCTTGCGTAAGCAGAAAAATCCAATTCTCCATCACAAGTTACAGAGTTATTGAGCGCACAAAGACCACATAAGTTGGTTGTCCCTTGACAATGAATGTATGCCAGCAACGATCCGATTTGTACTTGTCTGGTTAAAATTTGGCTAATTTTGTGTTTCCCAACAACTGCAGTGACATGGTTCATATTCTTTACGAAGGTTGGTTCATAAGGAGGTTTTTCTGACATTCGCTTTTTGATTCCCTCAAAAACTTTATTGATGTTTTCCTTCAATGTTTTTTTTTTTTTTTGCGTTATTAAGAAGCATTTTTTTATGCTCATGAAGGTGTGGTAGCAGTAACTGCGAAGCGTTTTTAACAGAAACTGGTTTAGTGACTGGATGATGTTGAGTTACACTGGAGGTAGGGGTCTTCTTTACATTGGAATCAAATTGTGCATTCCTGGAATTTCCTGGCTTGTTCTTTCACACCTTATAGCCAAGATTTTCCAAAAACTGAACAGCTTTCAGTGAACAGCATTCATGGTTACAGCTTGTGCCATCAGCTATACATTTCTGACAAACATGATCATTGGAAGCTTGCTTTAGAAGGGCCAGATATGGTGAAGGGAGATGACATTTCTGTTCTCTTTCCCATGCCACAGCACCATACAGAAAGTATGGGAAAAAGTGCATTGTGAGCTTCTGCAACCCATCTTGATGTTGAGATTTGAAAGAGATGGAGGAATCTGAATCTTTACTTTCATAGAGAATTGCCAAAACACCTTTATCCATCATATCAAAAAAGTTTTCAAATGATGCAGCAGCTTCTGTTTGACTTTTATTACGAAAATGCTGTGATGAATTATAGATCAATTGCCTAAAATCATCTGCAAACTCAGTTATGGTGTTCATGATACTGACATACGATAGAGGTGTTTCTGATTCTGTCTCACAAGATGATGTTGAAATCTTTAAATAAAGCCATCTGTCCCTTAAAAACAAATTTTTCGAAAACCTCTGTTACATCGTTAACTTTTATTTTGTACATGTCGGCAGCACTAGTATCAGTGACAGTACCAACTATGTTTTTTGGAAGAAACATGTTTGAATCTTTGCCAAACTCCAACATTGGGTTCCGTATGAGGACTTTATCACCAATAGAAAATCTACAATCAGATGATTGGTTTTCTCGCCTTTGAATATTTCGATGAATTTGGTATTCAGTGGACTCTAAAACTGTTTATGTTTAGACAATGTAAATAGAGAGTGTTTAAACTTTATGTAGTCAAATTCAGATTCCTCAAACTTTATGCTTTTCTGATCAATGTTTTTATCTGAAGTTAATTCCAGGGGTGAATGTGATGGGGTTTTGAGAAGTTGTGAGGATATTGATGCAGAACAACAAGATTGGATGATTTCTTCAGATGTGACATTAGATTGCAGAGATTCACTTAATTCCATTTCTTCAAAACTCTCATCACTTGAATCTGCATCAATAGTGTCAGTACAGGGATCTATTGAAGTGGGGTTCAAGTGCAACTGAATGTTATCAGGAATGATGTGATGCTTTATTGATGCTGGTTCCCTGTTATGGTAGATTCGAAATGGTATGTCATCAATGGTTGAGTGCCATGTATTATTCATCACACTGCTAATACCTGGCAAAAGCAGTGACCATATTCTAGCAGCTTGCTCCTTAGGGATTTTCTGCAAGATTCTACTCAAGTGACACTTTACAATTTTATTTGCATTTTCCACTTGCCCTTGACTTTGTGTATGGTAAGGACGACCATGTTTTATTTGGACACCATATTTTCGCAAGAAATTTGTGATGATGTTCGCCACAAATTCTTTTCCATTATCACTTTGAAAAATATCTGGAAACCCTTCTTTTTCACAAAGGAACTGCAAAGGGGTGAGCACATGAACTGCTTCTTTATTGACAAGTGGGAAAAGCCACACATATTTTGAAAAAGTGCATTTAATGGTTAAAATATATTTAAAATTCCATTGATTATTTTTGAGGTGGGAATTTCATTTAGTAGCTATTGAAATGAGGTCAAATTGCAATCGTTGATGAGGTAGATCATAAATCCAGTAGCCAAAACGGAGGTCGGACTTTTCCAACTGTTTTGTCTCTGGGTTAAATTGGAACGAGTTGCGTCTAAACCAAGTATAGTTTTATACGCAAATAGATCAAATTCATTCCAAACCAAGTGTGATTTTATACGAAAAAAAATACAGTCGAGACATCTCAACAGGAATGACTCCATTTGATTGTGTGAAGATCTCATATCTTGTATTTGGCAAGAAATTTGACTTAACCCTGCTTTCTCAGCTTAGAATAAATCCTTGAGCAACAGCTTTCCACAACCTTCACGTCTTCAACAAAAGACAGGAAGGTTCGGAGAACAACGGTATAGTTAATCTAATCAAAATCAGGTAAGAAAAAAAACGTTGAATTTGAAAAGTACATGTTCATACTTTACAAGCGTTGCATATATACACGAAGTCTTTTTTATTAAAAACTTTCTGCGGGATTTTTCCGCATGTTGCATGCATCCATTCTTTGCATTGCATGCACTCCGCCATATTTTGCTGTGGATCATACGGCTCCCTACAGGAGCAAAACAGCTCTATCAAAAGTTGTCTTGGCGGACACTTTAATGTTCTTTTGTTGCAATTCAGTGGGAATGGCTCCTTTTCTTCCAAACACTTTAAAAAATGACCACGCATCAATTTTTGGTCATAAGAAGTAGTGGATGGATTCAAGCCAAATGCCAGAGATGTTGCAAATGCAACAGCAAATAGACCGCAGTCAAGAGAATTTTTGCTGTTGAACAGTTTCAATAAATACTTTTATTTCCTTTTTTTCTTGGCAAAAGAGCATGTTGGCAATTTTCCAGGTAACACTTTTTGTAATTTTACCATTACTCAAACTGTCATAAATGTAGCATTCATCGTTGCTGTTTTTGTTGACTCTCATATCACAGACACATATCCAATGCAGTGATCCGGTGTTCAGCACTTGGATGAAAGGCTTTTGTCTTCTGATCGGCTCGAATCCGTTTTGCTCTGACAAGGCAATGTCGGCAAATCCATCAAATTTAGGGAATTGTTTAGCCAGTAATTGCTGTGCTAGATCAATAGATTCATCTGTAATCATTTCATCGTTGGATATGTGTCTCACCTCAGCATCAGACAATTTCAGTTTGCGGGCCGTTCGTTTTTCCGCTGTACTCTCATTACTGCTCACTGTTTTTGTGATAACGACTGTGTCATCATCGTTTTTTTCTTTTTTTTTAGGAGGAGAATTTTTCATTTCTTTTAACTTTCTTTTATTTGATTTTTTGATTTTTCTTGATTTAAGCACATGTCAGAACTAAAGTTGGATACGAAGGGTTGTTCATATTCTGATACATCGTCAACAGGGACAGGCTCTTCCA
This sequence comes from Turritopsis dohrnii, assembly GCA_027922465.2. Lineage (NCBI taxonomy): Eukaryota > Metazoa > Cnidaria > Hydrozoa > Anthoathecata > Oceaniidae > Turritopsis > Turritopsis dohrnii. The sequence continues at coordinate 118,979 of BQMF02000718.1, read as the reverse complement.
AAGTATTTGGTTCTTTCTTTTTCAAAGGTCGCACATCAACATAAGTGTGGAATCTTTGCTCTTCATTTCTACGACCAACTCTCCCAGTGAACTTTGATTTCTTTTTAGGTATGGGAAGCGGACCATAATTTGTTGCTTGTATTGTCGGTTGTTTCAGCGGCTTAATCGATTTGCTATTCTCCAGAAGAAGACCATCATCGCTAGGAGCTTCCTTTCTAAATGCTTCAAGAATATCAAACAGCTGCTCTTCCAGAACTTCAAATGATTCCATGTTACGAACTATATATGTCAAATCTTTCAGTTCTTTTAGCATTTCCTGGCAATTTGATGCAATGGTTTTCTTTGGATACTTTTTTTTGGCAGTTCCAATAATTGAACTTCAACACCATCTTCTTCATCGATTGTGTCCACTGTCTGATGTGCCTGCTGGTTGGATGTTTGCATGCTGAAAAAATCTTCATCAACAGCAAAAAATGAGGAACTTCTGTAATATAAAGAAAAATTATCCCAACCAAGATTATGTTTTCTAAAAACAGCAAGCATGTGTTTGCACGGCAGTTGAAATTTTTTCCAGTCTGGACACTCACAGTATGGCAATTTTGGATTTATATGATGCATTTTGAAGGTGTTATATTCTTCTTTTGCAGCCTCTTTCCAAAGAAGACTTCGACGATTGAAATCGTTTTCATCATTCACAATTACTAGGTACTCTTTACCATTTGACCTATTTGTCACATAAAATTTGTTTGGAATACCATTCCTGATTACAGCATGCGAAATGAGTTAATCTTTTATATCTTTGGACTGTGTAAGCCGTGTTACAATGTGCGATATGAACTTTTTTGGTCGATTTTGTAACCAAACTGGCAAGTCTTCATTATATCTTCTGTAGTTTCCACTACATGCAATGTTTTGTTCTATAAAACTAAAAACATAAAAGAATGAAAGTGAAAAACATAAAAAAAATCTGACAAAAACAAACAAACAAAATAAAAAATAAAAAATAAATGAAATCTGGACGAAATAATTAAATGAATAAAAATATCATGCGCAATTAATTAAGGTGGCGACTATTTTACTGTTAAAGAACAAGAAATGCGAATACCTTCGATATTTCTCTGGTAGAAATTGTTCAACCAACACTGTTAACATACCACTAAGTGTATTGTTTTTGAAAGGTTTCAGGTATTCATGCTTGAAATCTCGGTTCTGACGTTCAACTCCATTATTAGTATTGACAACAATTTCCATGAGGCCAACTCGATACGCATTAACCCATCTCTGTGAAATACAATATTGAAATGCACGAATAGTGAAGACAGCATGTCTGTCAAGTAACAGAATAAAAGTTAAAGTTAATGAAATATATAAAAATAGCTGGTAAGATTGAGTGAAGGCTGTTATAGGTTAGCTATATTTTTTTACCTTGTGGCAAGGCAGCCACGTGTTACTAATCCAATTTCCTAATTTAACACTCTGATCGGCAAGCCAGATGTCACTAGTTTTTAGTCTTTCTACATTAAAGAGATAATCTTCATGGCTCTTACTGTCAGCAATTTCTCTCAATAGACACAATATTTGCACCTTCTGGGAACGAACACCATTCGATGTTGCGTTCAGCCACCGCTCCCAAGCTTGTTCACGATGAAAATCACATAGTAAGATCGTTGTGTCTAAAAAAGAAACAATGGAATTGATGAAAAAAACAGTTTTCTTAATGCTAACAAAAACGAGCATTTATTGTCGCAGATACTAATGACAATAACAATAAAAAACAACAAAGAACAAACAAACAGAAAAATGTTAATGGAAACCTTGGAAGTTTTCTTGTATGGCATTTATTTCTTCGTCGCAATTGTCTACCATAAAACACAGTGGATTCCAATTGCTGTTCCACGATTTGAAAATTGACAAAGCCTCGGATATTGCATCAGTTGTTTCATCTTGAACAGCAAATGAACCAACAACCACGTATTTCACATTCGTTTTGACGGCCAAAAAGAACAGAGGTATCGCATTCTTTGTGGTTTTATAAGTTGCGTCAAGTAAGGTTATATGATTACCGTATTTTCTCATTATTTTTTGTTGATAGTCAGTTTGATGAGCAAACAACAATCGATGTTTTGTTGAGATTTTGCGAACCTATAACGAACCAGTACTTATATGCAGGATTGTTTTATGAGATTATCAATCACATCACATCATTCACAGATTGTAGAGCAACAATATTTACCTTAATTTCGTCAGTCATATTTGCCGCAGCCTTGTCTTCCTTGTTGTCATTATCAATAACTGCTCCATATCCCCTGAAGAAGAATCTATCATTTGGTGACTGTAATTTCCAATGTTTTATTTTGAGGTCGAGATTTTGTTGATCCAACTTTGCAAGTCTATTTTTTACAGCAGCATGATACATATGGTTTCGAATGTCATTTCTCAAAGGAAAAAATCTTCTGCTTGTGATAGGCGGCAAGGGTTGCTCTCGAAATAATTCATCTTTAACGAAAATCTTGATATGTCGTTCCATTTCCGTTACTTGAGTTACACCTTCACCCACCAGTTGGTAAATTTTTGTAATAATCCGTTCATCTACCTTTTGTGACATATTGCTAACCTAAAAATGTAGGATAACTATTTCTAGTATCTAGTTCATGTGTAAGATTCTCATATTGTCTTGAACTCCAAATTATTTTGATTAGAAACTGCAAATATTACCTCACCACCAACAGAGTGACCTTCATGTTTTTCAGGAAATGACAGCCATATATTACGAATAATGGACACAGAGCTCTTGTTGGTATTCCAAGCATTTTTCAATTTGGAGGCAGCAGTTTTCTTTTTCCATTCAGTGTTTTTATCAATCTTAATTTAAACAGACGGAAACATCATAATTGTAACAAAACAATCCAACAGATTTAATAACTTTCGGAGGGGGCAAGGTATGTATAAAATGTCCAAAAGATCCATTATTACCTTAAAATCTGGGAAGGATACGATATCTCTCATGATCACTTTTGCAGGACAATTCATCTTTTTCGTGTTCTGGGCTAGGAATCTACTTTTTTTAAAGGAGTGATCACCATCATTCTACAACAAAATAAAAAAATAAAAAATGATTGAGGACGGCATTAGCAAAATATCAAACGTTAACAGATAAATATTTGACGAAAACTCTAAAAACCTTTTTCGCTTCTTTTCGTTTCATTTTTTGCGTCAAGCAACGATCTGGACCATTCACACAGTCCATATATTGCTCCCCTATTACAATGAACGGAACACCTGTGAAAGATATTTGTCTGTTTCTTGATTCTTTATCTTCGAACATGATTCTGTGACCTTTTAACTCGATTTCTAAAGAAAGTAAAGCACAAGAACACAAAATACATAGAATTCATGATCCGATACTGTTCCAATGTTTTTTATACATACTTGATGAACAAAATCCGGAACTCTTGTGAACAATTGAAAAGTTGGTGCCAGTTTCAATTTCGTAGTTTTGCACAGCATTTTTTTGCATCATCAAATGACTTTGCACACAGAAAACGGTCTAAAGAAAGTAAGATAAGTCCACTTCGCAATTAAACCATGAGCTCAAACTTTACTGTTCCGGGATCTGAATATAAAAGTTATATTGATGTTAGGTAACGCAACGTACACAAAATCGATACATAATATTTAACCTTTTCCTGTGATTTTGCATTGCTTTGAAATTGCAGAGGTTAATTCATTTGTGCAAACGTCTTCTTTTTTCTCCTCTTCATTATCTCCGATTATAACGATTTCTTTTGCTTCTAAAAGTAAATCAGAACAAATGAAGAAAGCAAAACAACAGCAACGACGACTAGAACAACAGCAGAAATAACTATTGTGAAAAAACAAAAAAATGATTGAACTTATATATAAAGAAGTATATATATGATTTAAACATACCAACATCCGAATCAATTTCTTGGTTGGCAGTTTCAGATTGTTCATTGTTGTCACTTATGCCACAGCTGTAAGTAATTTCATTCCGTTTTTCCGAACTTAGTATCTTCTCTCTACTTTCTTTTGTTTTTTTACGAATAGATAATCTAAACATAATACAAAATTGAGAAGCCGCGAGTGAAAACTGGGCGTTAACATTACTTGTTTTCTTTTAGTGAATAATTAATGAAGATATGTAACTGCTAAAATTGAATTTGAAAGCTTGCTGCAAACAAACATAAAATAATAATAATAACACTAATAATAATAATTTACTGAAAACTTTTATCAATAAATCCATAAATTTGGATGGGGGTAAAGTTAAATCATGTGAACATCAATTTTTTTCGATTTTATAAATTGTGAGATAGCTTACATGATATCAGAATTGAACAAATCGTCATTTTTCTCCTTTTCCTCGCCACTTGACACTAATGTCGCTCCAGAATAATCTAAACGAAGTACATGTTCTTTTTATAAGCATATGGACGCTCAGATTTGCTGATCTCTTAAGCATAACTAAGCATATATGTCAGCCTGAGATATTTCCAAAAGAAAGTCATTATTATTATTATTATTATTATTATTATTATAGACGAATGTTTATACGGGATGGCCGTGTCAAAAATAAGAAATATATACACTATGTACATATCTACAAATTTCTGTTATCAATTGGGTCCTGTGTAAAAGAAAAATAAATTTAATAATAAAATAAATAAAATATATTTACGTCTAAAAAGTGCTATAGGCTTAGAAAAGCGGTAAAGAAAGGTTCAGTGTGAATGAAAAGAGCAAAACGATAAAATCTTTCTCTCATCTCTCTCTCTCTCTCTCTCTCTCTCTGTAGATGGAAATAGGGGATCTTCGCTACAGTTTTTTCAAATAAGCATATTTTCCCGAAAACTTAGTAAAACATTTGACATTGTTATTTGACATATAGTTTATTTCATTCAGTACGTTTGTATGTGATTTTGCTGATATTCATCCAATATTTTAGTTATTATCGTGAACTGAATCGATAAATGTAGCGAAGGTCCTTTTACTCAATGAATGGGCCAAAATCAACATTTTTGGCCCAAAACTCCATTTTTAGGTGTTAAGATATGCTTTTTACACATTTATATTCATTCTCTCAAAATTCATCTTAATTTATTTTTGAGATATTGACGAATCTTGGAGGCCTTACAGTTTTACTATTTCTGAACAAGAGCTGGCCCTCAAGTAAAGTTAAATTTTCAGATGTCACTAAATATTGTCCAAATCACGTAAAACTTGGTACAGGGATTACTAAGGAGTTCTTGAATGTCAATGCAAAAGTATGGCACAAAAGACGCAGAATTGGTCCAGCCACACCCAATTTTCTCTTTCAGGCAGCAAAAGTCCCCTATGTCTTCCGTGTCCTAATTGTTGGTTCTGAATCACTTAAATTTAGGTTTACACAAATTAAATTAGAAATACAACACTAAAGACATCAATACTCATTAAAAACTATAGCAGTTCTCCTTTTTAAACACAGCTTTTGCTGATTAAAAAACCATAAAGAAACATGTAGCGAAGGTCCACATTATGTAGCAAAGGCCCCCTATAATGTTTATTGGCAAAATCCCAGAAGGAAATGACGCGAAATGATGTTTTAGCCAATTTGCGTTGATAAACATGTTCGAAAAAAGCAATAACAATGGAAAACTTTATCCATTATACTATTTCGTCTCTTGGTTTAGCCAAAATGGAAATATGTAGCAAAGGTCCCCTATGATGTTTACGGGCAAAATTCCAGAAGGAAATGACGCGAAATGGTCTTTTAGCCAATTTGCGTTGATAAACATCGTCGAGAAAAGCAGCAACAATGGAAACCTTTATCCATTTTACTATCCCAATAAAGGTCTGTTGGTTTAGCCAAAATGGAAATATGTAGCAAAGGTCCCCTATGACGTTTACGGGCAAAATTCTAGAAAGAAATGACGCGAAATGGTCTTTTAGCCAATTTGCGTTGATAAACATCGTCGAGAAAAGCAGTAACAATGGAAACCTTTATCCATTTTACTATCCCAATAAAGGTCTGTTGGTTTAGCCAAAATGGAAATATGTAGCAAAGGTCCCCTATGACGTTTACGGGCAAAATTCTGGAAAGAATGGCCCCACGCAGTATTGTTTTCTAATTAACATTTTTTCGATGAAAAATTGAATTGGAGCTAAATCATACATTCCTTGCAATGGGAACAGAAAGACGACGAACTTTTTCAGGACAGCGCGGATTCCATAAGAAAATAAGCGCTGAATTTATTTTCGTCAATGGGAACTAGGCTTCAGTCTATACACGGAAGATTCTCTAGGTCTGAAAAATTTTAAAAAGATTGTGCGAGTCCATTTCGATTAAGCACTTTAGAGAGGAATTTTTAAGAACAACTTTTCCGAAAGAGTTGGCTTAGAGAAAAAAACTTTAAACTAGCAAGCAGGTATATAAAAGATGAAAATGTTCTCTGGTTGTATGAATAGAAGTTTCTTAGTTTCTTATATATTCCTGTTAGGCGGATCCATTTTCACATAAAAACATACCATAGCTTAATAATAACAGATTTAAGGGTAAGAATTTGTCCCCGACAAAAAAAAAAAGGTATCCAAGACTGAGTATACTGAGTGTGGACAGAAATCAGCGTACCAATAATCATATCTTTCAAAATTAGAAAATTAGAGCGCTTGATTTTCATCTTACAACCACTAAAATATCTACAAAAAACAAGGAAAAAAAAGTGCTAAACGTGTTCATTTTTTTATACGCCTCAAATACTTAATTTTATTTTGTATTTGTTTCATAGTTTTATCTTGTAAGAATGGATATTCTTCAGCATTGAATTCCTTTTGACGCAACTCAATTCTCTGAATGGATATCGGACCACTCTTTATTATATCTACGAAGATCTTTCCTACCAGTTCGGTCTCTTCACTACTGAATAGTTTCTCGCTGCCATGTAAAACTGATGACCGTTTGACCGAGGACGCTTCATCATCATCTGAACTGACGTCTGATGGATTTGGAACATTCCATTCGGGATCCATTCTACCAACTTTATCCTGTAGTGAATCTGTAGGTTCTGGAAACTTCAAACAGCCCTGTTCCGATTGGGCTTTCAAACTAATTCGGAGTTTGTCATAAATCTGCTTATCTGACCTATCCGTGGTAAGCAAATTGATTTTTCTACGTACATCATCCATTGTTACTTTACCCTTAGATAGTTCCTCAGAAAAGACAGCTTCTATTTCCGTAATTTCCTCAGATTTCCATTTTCCTTTACTTGGAAGTTCAGTTTTTGGTACATTTGTGTTGGTCTTGATGGCTAGGGCCTGTTCAATGGCGTTAGATCCAAGAACTGCTTGCTTTTGTCTGTCACGAACGCGATAGATGTTTTTCGCTGTTCTCAGGTCATGTGCCAGAAGGTCAGCAACTGGTTGGGCCTTTTCTACTACGTGCTCATGTACAAGCGTAGTTACTGACTTTCTGATTACTGTTGAACACATGTTACGTTTTGGAGGGGGTCGATCACCATAAACACCGGATCGCTGCCAAATAGAATTTATTTGCTTGCTCACTGCACCAGATTCAAGAGGCCTTCCAGTGGATGAGGTAAACACCAATTCATCGTTAACAGCAACATGTGGTCTAACCTTTTCAACAAACAGCTTCAAAAGAGAAAATTTTTGCTCAGGAAGACACACTATGGCTGGACCATGCTTACGGTATGTCTTGTGCTTTCTAACTGAAATAAGCCATTTTCCCGAATCAGACTTCGCCTTCCTGAATTCCTCCATTGTCATATTCGCAGATACGCCAGACCTATGTGCATTCATTAGAGCTATGGTGGTCAATAGGAAGTCACGAATATTTGTGAATTCCATAGTCGTTGGGATGAAATGTTCATTATCAGTCGCTTCACCAATCAGTTTAACAGCTTTACGTGCCTCTTCTCCTTGTTCAAAAATGACAACTTGTTCAGGAGTTACTAAGACCTCCATTTGCTCCTCCTCATTCACCCATCTTTGTTCATCCACAAGTTTATTGTAACTTTTCCTCCATTTGCATAACCTTAAACGCATGGCAAGAAACAAATCTTCAGTACAACCAGGAAAAATCTCTGCTTCTTCGGTAATACCGAAATCCATGAACGATATTAATGATGATAGGTAATGCTTTGAAGTGCCTGGTTTTCGCGTTTTATCTAGATCAGTGAAAAATGAGCGTACTTTCATCCTATTCAGTAAGTCAGCAACATCATCTAGATATTCAGCCACTGCCCTCACTTCATTTACTGTTTGCTGTGCTGATTTCTGATTGCGGTGGCCTCCATCGGCAGTCAGCAAATGTTCTAAAAATCTTGCCATTAAAATTCGAATTTGGTCACTTTTGGATTGTGGGACATCAGAAATCGAACTGTCATCACTGTGATTCTTTTCGAATGGCTCGATCATGACGTCGACACTTACTTCTTTTGGAAGATCATTATCAATTTCTGGTAAAGGAAAATCATCCATGACAACATCTACAGACATATCTTTTTCTTGAGTAAGGCTTTCTGAGGATTTAGTTTGAAAGTCCACGAATGCAACTTCTTTCTCTGTGTTAGCGGTATTTTCATTAACTTGATTGGTAACTGGTCTTGCTTGCTTTAAAAGGTTCAAGTAAGCTGCCCTTTCCTCTGCATTTTTTGGCATCATTTTATGTACATTGTTGAGATGTCTGGACATTTTCTTACAAATCGCAAAACAATTTTTGACAGGGCAACGTCTCGGTTGATGATAGTCTTTCGCTACTTTTTGTTTTTTCGAAGTCACTTTCTTGCGGATTGGAACTTGACCATGCCAAGTGAATGGTTTGATCTGTTTTGTCTCTCTGCAAACATGTTTAGCCTGTTCTGCAGACCATTTATGTTTTATTTTCATATGGCGTGGTAGATTTATGACACACGCATCACATGCTGGGCATTTTTTTCTTTCCCGAGTGTATTTCTTTTCCTAGAAAATACAAGCAACAAAAAACATTTAAATGGACATTTTTTACTGAATAAACCAGTCCTCTTACTCTATACAATCAAACAAGGAAGTCGCTAAAAAAATGTGGTAGCAAAAGTTCTTTACGTTATGTAGCAATGGACCCCCTGATGTAATAGAAGACCCCCGTCAATGCAGCGCAAGTCCCCGAAAAATTAACGTCATACAAATTTTTGGTAGCAAAAGTCCCTTACGTAATGTAGCAATGGACCCCCTGATGTAACAGAAGACCCCGTCAATGTAACGCAGGTCCCCGAAAAAAGTAACGAAAATTTACATCAATTTTCTAGGACATTATTTGCTTGTTTAGATGAAAGTACTTACATTAGTCGTGGAATCTTTCAAGTCACTCAACATGGAACCTGAAAAGAAGAAATTAAATAGAACAAATATTACTTAACAGTATGATAACTGGTATTATGAGAAAGTTGTATCTGGTAGCACCTTTATCTGAATCAGAATCCGTGTCAGTGTTGCTGGAAGAAGTCTCCTCCTCCTTTCCTTTCCTCTTATTGTCTAAAATAAAACAATCAAATCAATTGTACTTTATGACTTTATGATATTCTTATATTCTTATACTGCTTATAAAGACAAAGTTGATTTACAAAAAGATTCCACTTACACTTCCTCTTGAAGCATTTTTCGAATAATTTAGCACTGTGGTACCCCCCTTTGCTAAGATAGTATCTTGCTTGAGGTGCATTTAAATTAGCCATTACAACAGTCAGCCACAGTCTAGCAGTTGGTAATGCCACTTTCAAAACATAATTAAAGTCATCAGGGAAAAGTCGCAATAAATAATCTGTCATTGATGTGTCTATATCATCGTGTATGTCACCTGTCTCTAAACCCATCAGATTCAAATGGTGTGTCATTATACGTGCTTCACCAATAAAAAGCTTTTTGCCAATATATACTTGATGACGCCAGTTGGGACGGACTCCCTCCTTTATTTCAATCAACTTGTGTTTTACCAATTTTAAAAACGTTATAACATCTTCAGTCTTCAGGTTCCACATGAAATCATCAACACTGCGTAGCTTTTTCTCACTCAAAGTTTCTTCTAAAAAATATTTTCAATGATTTTCAGACATTACTTTTACAAGAAAAGTATATTCTTAAGCAATTACACGCTTTTTTTAATAAGCATAACTCTTATAAGCATATTAGGGTCAAACTTGTGAATTTTTTAAGCATATCTTAAGCATACCCCCGGGTGAAAACTTGGAGAATGAAAATTTTTTTCTTGCAAAGTTTCTCACGAAAAAGAATGTTTAACAGATCTCTTTAAAAAGTGTGATCTCCTTCGCACGCTTTTTGATAAACTTTTATACTACAGTATGTTTTTCGGCAAAATATTAAATGAAAAGAAGCTGTCTTAAGGTCAGTTTACACTAGAGACTTTTTTTCTTAGTAAAACAAATACAGAAGCATTATTGACCTCATTGGATGCATATAAAAATAAGCATACTTTAAGCATATTTCACCCTGGTGAAAGGTAAAATTTAAGCATACTTGACCCTGCCCCAAATTTTCCTATGCTTATAAAAAAAGCGTGTACAGATGAACAGTTACTTACCATTCATGTATTTATCATCAATATTTTCAATAATTTTCCATACTTCTTCATCAGTCACTACAAAATCAATTTTTTTTGCTAAAAATTTTGTTTACACATCTAGCAGCTAACAGAAGAAAAATGTAGTTCAAAAAGTGTGAAAATTAAAATTACAAAATTATCACCTACATTCCTCATCTTCAAGGTTTTCATCTTTATCATCCATGTTATCTTTATTTTCAAGCTTATTTTGATCTGAAATATGTGAAAAATGTTCTTATTCAAAATTTGTCACCAGTAAAACCATAAGAAAAATGAGTGTTTAAGTAAATGATAAGTACAGCTTAGTGAGAAAATCAACATTTCTCATGAAATAGGTTTAACATTTACATTATTGCCTGGTTAAAAATTACTTATTTTGTAAAGAAACATTGTTGATGGTTATCAAACAATTTGCCTTATGTGTGTTCCAGGAATTTTAAGTCATGATAAACTTGATAAACAGTTAAACAATAACAATAACAATAAAACCTAAGCCTAAAAAGTTAGGTTGAAGCTCGAGTTGATTAGAATTAGAAAATTGATGACTGAAAGCATGCAAAATTTATTTGATGGTTCTACAACTTTTAAGTTTTTAAAAGGAAGGTGTAAAGAAACTCAACATTTGACAAACCAGTTTTATTTGGGCAATTAAGTTGGGATATTAAATATACAAAATGAAATTGTTAAGTTTCAAAGATAGAAAATTATGTGATAAAATTTTTGATAAACATAAGATGTGACAACAAAATTGCTGATGGTTTTATAGAGTTTACAGATAAAATGTTACACATATTCTTTGAAAGAACATACTTTGAACTGAACGTTGATGAGAAGTTGGCCACTGCTAGTGATAAGCATAATAAAATGTATTTTTCAAATTCTTTGTTGATTCAAACATGGTTAGAAAATTATAAGTATCGAAAATGTGTAACAGAGTAGAAAATTGAATTTTTAATTTAAGGAATTTTGTCGTAAATAGACAAGTTTCTAAGTGACATAATGTTAAGAAACATAAGTGTTTTTTGCTTGATATGCTGTGAGTTTTAACATAAATGCTATATAGATCAAGTCACTTTCCTGCGAACATGAGAACGCATCTTCGCTGCTGATAATTAAATGCTCTCTACACACTTCAACATTTTGTCGGTTAAACTGGTTCCCAGAAGGCATTTTTAAGACAAACAAGAGCCAGATGGTGCAAAACGTAGCAAGCAGCAGGCGTACTTCACCTGTTACACTAATGAATTTGATAGCTTAGTTTAGTCAACAACACAACCAAAAAGTTGCTTCAAACAATAAAAAATAAGTTTAAGATTATTAGTTATATAGTTACGTGGGGTCTTATTAAGTGCCTCAATTAAGAAACACCAGCAAATTATTGTAAAGACACAAGAAATATACATCCATGAGCTAATATTTTTTCATAAAAAAAATTTTATAAGAACTTATGCTGAAAAAAAGGGTCTTCTTAAAAAAAAAAACATTTATATAATAAAGTTTTCATGAAATCAATGAACCTAACCTAAAATAGCTCTTTGATGAAATCTTTAATGTAAAAAGATAGTTATAATATACTATATTTAAGAAACGAGAGATGTAATTTAAAAAGTTTGATAAGTTTCTTTGAGTGTTAGAACTAATGAAGCTTTCTTATCGATAAAAACACACTTACTATTAAGTACTTTAAGGTAGTAACAGTACCTGCAAGCCTCACTATTATAATACCCAAGAAAGCTATTTTAGAAAGTTTGCTTGATAAAGCCTTAGAAAATATTTAGAGTGAGTGAGTGTGTCATCAGAAACTCGATCATTATATATGATACATATATCCTTCATCTGAATTATTTCCTTCCTTTCCTATCTAACTGATTTCCTACAATTTAGATATTTTCATTGCTTTTACAAGGTAATTTCGCAAGAAATATTGTCTGTTTGTGCCTACTAAAAACATAACATTTGGTTGTTTTCATCAAGACAACAACAAAGATCATTTTTCCATATTTTTTAATAATGAAAACATGAAGATTTGAGAAGTTTTCACAATTAAAAGCCATATGAATATCTTGTGATAGTGAACTGCACTCTTTTGAATAAGACTAAACAAACCAACGAAACAAATGCGAACCCTTAACATCATCCATAATATTCCAAAAACTCGACTGAAAAACGTGACTGAACAATCTTTTAGGTCACCATTATGCACATGCACAGTCGCAAAGTAGCAGAAGTCCCTCACTGGCGTAAGACCCCGTTTAGGTAGCGAAAAGTAACTACGGTCCCCTATGGTCCCCTATGGTAGCAAAAGTCCCTTCACCTAATGTACCAAAAGACCCCTTGATGTAACAGAAGACCCCGTCAATGTAGCGCAGGTCCCCAAAAAAAGTAGCGCGGGACCCCTTGCATATCACTATCTCTCTCTATCTCTATCTTGTTCTCCAATTCCATTGCTTTGTTACTTCGAAAAGGGTTGTGTTGTAAAAGAAGAAGATTGTTGTGTAGAAAGAAGAAGGTTGTGTAGAAAAAGAAGACATTCCACTGCTTCTAACAAAATTTCTGAAGTGAAAATGAGTTTTTCTTTATAGTTCAGACATTACCAGTTAACTTTATTTGTTTGAATTTTTTATCGTAATCTCTTTTGTTTGTTTTTTTTTCAGAAAAACTAGCTCATATACTTTCTTATATAAAAAAAACATGTAAAAAAAGAAATAAATAATAAAAAATAAAAAATAATAAAGTAAAATTGAAAGCCTTTTATCATTTATGAAATAGAAAAGTAACAAAACTTACCGATTGAATTGCTCATTATTGCGTTGCACGTTTATCTCATTGCCAATCCACGTGGTCATCGGTAGTTTCATTTGAACCCGCGTCTATTGCCTCGATGGCCAATGCGAAAAGTTGAAACATCGAGAATATAATCGAACTCGTTTCTTTCCACTCGCCGAATTTCAACTCTGGCAGACCTCTGTTTTGGCTACTGGATTTATGATCTACCCGTTGATGAGGTCCAAATGTTCGGATGGGTAATGGTGGTGGTAAAGATGTTTGTGGTAAAGTATTATCAAGTCGACAAGTCTGACAGTTCTTCAAATATGCCTTTATTTTCACAGTTACACCACGAAAATAGTATTTGTTGTTAAATAGTTTATTCATAATGTTAAATGATATGGGATAACAAGTAACATCATTGTCCAACACTTAGACTTTATGAAGTTCATCAAAGATTTCTGTTAGTTTTTCAAGTGGAACGAGTTCTTTATATGTCTTAGTTTTCATTTTTCTATTGTAAATACAAACTAGGAGTTTTAGTAAGCCATCTTCAAAACACTCTATCAGATCACCATGTTGTTTTAATATATACTTAGGCATATTTTTATTTTTGTTGATGAAAAAATTTCTTTTGTTCTGGGAGAAAAAACCATGATTTTTTTCTTTTTCTTCGTTATTCCAATCATTGGTGCTGTTATGATTTGTAGTCAGCAATACTGCATTCAAAATCTTTTCATAAATTTCTACATTGAGTGTCTGTTTAAACAAGGTATCTAAAGAAGGCAATTTAAATGTGATAGGTAAAAGTCTTATAAAACAGTTGAATAATGCAAAACAACTATAATTATTTTGTCTTAATTTTTCTCTGAAACAAATTTTGTCAAGTGTTGTAATGGTATGCACAATCTCAAATTATTACTATTTTACACGAAGTTCAAGGTTTTTAATGATTTAGTTTCATCTTAAGAAAAAAATTAAGAAATTCAAACTGTATTAGTCTTTTGCAAGTAAATAAATACCTGCTAAATCTGTACATAATTGTTCAAAAAATGGAAAGATAAAAAAATAAATAAAAAGTATCTGCTGTAACAACTAACATCTGCACAAAACCTTTCATAGTTTATCAGGACTTTGCACAAAAATCCACTTCATCAAGGACAGTTAAGAGCGTTATTTAGTGGCTGTAATTTAGTTGGATGTTTAACAAAATATTCTTTGTTATGATAATTAAAATATACATAATATTCAAAACAAATTCAAAAGTTTTAACATCCTCACATCCTTCAATATATTATTATAATACTTGTTTATTTTTACATGTTATCTTTTACAAGTTATCTACACATATTTTGTTCTGTAAGGAAACAGCGAAGTGTAACTAGCATCTTGTCTGTTCAACATTTTTTGTATCTGGACTATATTATTAACAAGATGCCCTAACAGGCATAAGGATTTCTGCAAAATCAGCTGAAGCATGAAATATGAAAGACTTTTGACAGTCTTGAAATTTGAAGGTTGACTGACTTCTACAAAACACCATTATATACATTTTTGATCACACACTCCCCTAGGAATTCATGAAAGCGCAACTGATACTATTATATGAAATATTCTTTATTCTGTTGGTACAATACAATAATAATAACACACTAGCAGACAAGGCGGCGTCGCTCGCCGCCCATGTCCACCTGCTCTGTATCACTGTATCAATAAACGTCAAATTTCCTTATAAACGGCTCGTACAACTTGTGTTCAACCAGAAGCAGATTCGAAGTCACAACCTCTGGTAAAACCAATCTTTTATCAGTGTAACAATACACTCAAAACGTAGAGAGAGAAAACTTCAACTTTTTATTAGCTTTTGTTTTAAAAAAGTTACGCGCTCTAACATGGGTGCTATCAAACGTAAGGGGGAAATGGTTTCTCTTCTTAAAAAGATCACATGGGAGGAGAGAAAAAAAGGCACCTGCTAAATGAATAAAGTGAATAAAAAACGTTCGATCTGAAGCGCATAACAATTAAAAAAAGAAATTAAATTATTAAAAGAAAAGCAAAAAAACATTTTGTTTCATGATACTCTTTTTTTACCTATCGGTTTTTAAACATTTTGATTGCTCCAAAAAAAAGTTTACCCCTCTCAGACAGTCAGGCAAGGATACTTTAGGATACACTGGCAAACATGCTGCCACGTTCTGCCACTGCTGCATTTTGTCCAAACTGTTTAATCAGTTAGTTTCTTTGTATTTAGTTGATGTATTGTTTTCAAAGCCAAGTCAACGTGGAGTATATAACTAACAATAATTATAAAAACAAAACGTTATTCCTATTAGTTCATCAGCCAAAAAAAGTCACGTTCGATTGGGGTTGCAATGTATTTGTTTCGAACTCACGTCGCGCACAAAAAAAGAAATAATTTCGCTCACAACTCAATCTACCATTTTGCGTGACTTACAAACAAACGAACAAACAAACAGACAGACAGACGGAGAATCGGCTATTAATATATAGACTAGCCGCCAAGGCGGCGGCGCTCGCTGCCCATGTCCACCTGCTCTGTATCACTGTATCAATAAATGTCAAATTTCCTTATAAAAGGCTCGTACAACTTGTGTTCAGCCAAAGCAGATTCAAAATCACAACCTCTGGTATGCAGTGTTATATCAGTTTTGCATCAATTTTTCGGGTTTTTCATGATGTGTTACTTATTTATTTTTTAAAACCAATTGTTGATCAGTATAACAATACACTCAAAACGTATTGAGAAAAAACTTCGACTTATTATCAGCTTTCGTTTTAAAAAATTTACGCGCTCTTACATGGGTGCTATTAAACGTAGGGGGGAAATGGTTTCTCTTCTTAAAAAGATCCCACGGGAGGAGAGAAAAGAGGCACGTGCTAAATGAATAAAGTGAATAAAAATATGTTCGATCAGAAGCGCATAACAAAGAAATTAAATTAATAAAACAAAAGCAAAAAAATATTTTGTTTCATGATACTCTTTTTTCGTGCAAGGAAAGCTTCGGTTTTTAAACATTTTGATTGCTCGAAAAAAGGGTTCACCGATCTCAGGCAATCAGCCAAGCGTTAGGATACAACACTGGCAAACCGAACACGCTTATGCCACCACTGTTTGTTGTCCAGAATGTTTAATCAGTAGGTTTCTTTGTATCTAGTTGATGTACTGTTTTCAAAGCCAAGTCAACAGTAGTCCTTGGAATATAAAATTAATAATAATTTTAATAAAAAAAACATTATTCCTATTGGTTCACCAGTCAAAAAAAGTCACGTTCGATTGGGGTTGCAATTTGTTTTGCACTGACGTTGCACACAAAAAAGAAATAATTTCGCTCACAACTTAATCTACCATTTTGCGTAACAGACAAACAGAGAATCGGCTATTAATATATAGATAATATGGTGTAGTTGTTGAGTTTATATAAGAGTTTTCGAGACATTAGGTAGATACCAATCTTCATTTATTGCAACAACGATATGGATATGGATATTGATAATTCTCAAGAAAATGATATTGATGATGAGGAAAATGGTAAGTTTTTTCACCTTTAATTTTCATATTCGATTTTGATTTTTCCTTGAATTGTTTGATGGTGTACTCATTTCATGTTGTTTTAAGCATTTTGGATTTTTGCAAATGTAAGAAATACTTAAGAACCCACTTTGGTTGAAAAAGTTTCAAGCAGGATTAACTTCAGATCTATTTGTTTTGCATATTTCGACATTAATTGCTGCTACTGTTTTGTGTCATATGGCTCTTCTATATATTAATAGCCGATTCTCTGTTTGTTTGTCTGTTTTTTTGTCTGTCACGCAAAATGGTAGATTGAGTTGTGAGCGAAATTATTTCTTTTTTTGTGTGCGACGTGAGTTCGAAGCAAATACATTGCAACCCCAATCGAACGTGACTTTTTTTGGCTGATGAACTAATAGGAATAACGTTTTGTTTTTATCATTATTGTTAGTTTTATATTCCACGTTGACTTGGCTTTGAAAACAATACATCAACTAAATACAAACTAACTGAAACTAACTGATTAAACGTTTTGGACATAAAGCAGTGGCAAAACGTGCGGTTTACCAGTGTATCCTAACGTATCCTTGCCTGACTGTCTGAGACGGGTGAACAATTTTTCGAGCAATCAAAATGTTTAAAAACCGATAGGTAAAAAAAGAGTATATGATACAAAATATTTTTTTTTGCTTTTGTCATAATAGTTGTCTTAATTTGTTTTAATCGATTTCTTTCAATCTATTTTAATCAGATCGAACGTTTTTTTTTATTCACTTTATTCATTTAGCACGTGCCTTTTTTTCTCTCCTCCTGTGTGATCTTTTTAAGAAGAGAAACCATTTCCCCCTTACGTTTGATAGCACCCATGTTAGAGCGCGTAACTTTTTTAAAACAAAAGCTAATAAAAAGTTGAAGTTTTCTCTCTCTACGTTTTGAGTGTATTGTTACACTGCTAAAAGATTGGTTTTACGAGAGGTTGTGACTTCGAATATGCTTCTGGTTGAACACAAGTTTTACGAGCCGTTTAGTATAAACAATTAACCATAAAACATACAACTCTTGAGAAATCAATACCAGACGAAAGGCTCTACTGTTTAATTGGTAAACTATATATACTATTTACTACATGTGCCAGAAAATTATAAACAAAAAGTCCATGTGGAAGTAACAGAAACATATTTCTTAGGACTTCTGTAGCCATGTGCAATATTTCTAAGCTGGAGAGCTAATCCTATTAAAGTCCGTGTGGTGTAAGAGATAAACGTTGTAAAGTCTCCATAAATGGACATTTTCAGTTACTTTAAAACAAAAAAAATTCCACAAAGACCTTGAGAACGATGTGCAATATTTGAAAGCCCAAAAGTTAATCTTATTTAAACTAGTGTTGAAATATGAAGAAATAAAAATTTGTAAAATACAAATGAAATTCAGAAAAATACTAACCATAGTCTGCATAAATTTCCACCAACAACACCAATCAGGATAATTTATAAGCAATCGATTTTCATCACAAGAGTCTTCATTTTTCTATATATACGATATATCATATCACTACCAGACATTGTCGATAATTACTGATAAGTGAAAGTATAGCAAATACCATAAAACAGCGGATAACATAACCAAATTGTCACTGTCATCATCGTTGAAGATTTTTACGAACCAGGCAGTGCCAGTGTTTGAACTAATAAGAAAGAATTGTTACTATAAATTTAAAACGAACAAATATGGGAAATTTTTGGACTTCATACAATACTAATATTGAATTATTTCTGATCTGAAACTTCATAGCTATCTAAATCTTCATTTATTCCAACACATGTCCACAATTTTTCTTGAAGAGTTTAACAGCATCCATATCTCTAATTTCCATTAATCAAGATTTTGTTTACATTCACGCACGTTCATGTCTGATGGATCCGAAAATTACGAAGACTCAAAAAACTCGGGACGCACATTTCACGCTACAACATTCAATCCAAGCCCAATTTACATCATATTTTGAGACATGACAATTTGGAGACCCACATGAGTCTCGCAGGACATGTTTGCCTTTATTTGACTTAGTACATGCCTTCACTAATTTATCAAGTTGTTCACGTGAAGGGTCACTGCGAAGAGCTTCAAGCCTTACTTGGTAGTTATTTGTATCGATAATATCATTTGAGACAGAATACATTTTGGCTTGAGTTCTTTGTATTTCTGCACAAGCATGAACTATTCTATCTGGCATGGAATTATCACTTGCACTTAAGTTGTCGATGTTTCGACATACTTGTTCCAAGGCTTGGTAAAGTTCCAGTACAATCCCTAAGTGAATATGTAATATTGATGGAAGTACATTACATTGAGCAGTTATTGGAAAAAGCATGGCATCAATAATTGAATTAAGCTCTTTGGCATTCTTACGTAGATTGTTTTTGCTTCTGACATCAGCTAGATTTTCTGCATAATTTTGTTGATAGTCCTCCAAATCTCCGGCTACTATACCACAAATTCTCAATCCATGTCGTTTCCCAGTATGTGTTCTGAGATGCTCCAGAGTGACAAGATCTGTTAAGGAAGGAAAGGTTGCAGCTTGTCCTTGGTGACCTAGGCACTTACTGGTGAAGTTGTAATCACCACCTAAAAACACCTTAACTTTTTTCCCACACAACAAAAAATCTGGGTCTTGCAGGTAATAATCAAATACTTTCCACAGATTTTCAAGAGAATCAGTGGCTTCAAATATACAAAAGGGATGCACAACATCTCTAGATCCTGATCTTGTGTCATTGATAATTTCAACATGAAATTTCATACTATTCCCCCCTTTATCACCAGAAAATAAAAGCCAAATTTCGTTATTAAATTCTACATCTGTTCGAAATGAGGGAATGTTATTATAAGTATCCTCTATGAAAGGAATCAAATTCTTAACGCGAATATAACCCTCTCTTTGACAGTTTCCTCAGTTGCTTTTATTTTAAAATTCATTTTGCCAAACTCAACTTTATCTTCAGTGATGTGAGAGGTAAGTACAGTTTGCTCACTGCGTATTTTAGACTCAGATGGCAAAAAGTTTCCAATATTAGTATTGCTCAAAACAGACCTAAGTTCCCTCATCTTTGAAAATGATAGCCTTAACTGTGACATCATTTGAACGGCTTGAGAAACTGACATTTTCCTCTGAATTTGAATATTATCTTCTTCCGCAGCACTAAAATATGATTCCTTGTTGGATTGGATCATCTGTGCCAGTAAAATTTTCTTCTCACCATTATGATCCTAACCAGAAATTTGGTTAAGCAAAATGATGGGCAGTAGCTGCACGATTTTTCACTTGTTTTTTCATTATTTTACTATTTGTAGTCCTGCTATTAACTTTAAATAATGTAACAGGAGCAGCACGTTTCAAATTAGAACTATACACAGATCCTGTCAATACTTCATTATTGGAATTTTAAACCTGCACAATATCATTAACAACACCATTTAAGTCCGTCATTGTACCTAATGTCTTGGTTTTTTGGGAACTTTTATCAGCCACTGTCAATTTGTTTTTCTTTTTCAATGCACTGGTCATTCCAGCATATCTTTTGCTCATGATGCTATATTTGGATCTGTGATGAGTATCTAAGTTCTGTATTTCCTTCAGATGATTATCAAAATTGCTACTCTTTTCTTTGACCAATTGTTTCTTCAGCTTTATGTTTACTATCATTCAACTCATTTTTAAGAGAAGAAAATTCAGACTTGAGCCTTGATATTTCACTTTCCAGTAAAGTTATATTTTCACACTTACTTTTGAGTAAATTATCTAACTCATGAATTTTCTGATTCATTTCAGTGCTTTTCTTTTAGCTTAATGTTTTCGCTTCTTATTTTACTGAGCTCGTCACACTGTTTTGGATGCTCAAAAAATAATTCGCGCAAGAATCTCTTGCCTTTTTCAGATGAAGCATTGGGATTCTTTTTTTTGAGCGATAATGTTAACCTTTTAAGGTGGTACCAGGGGAAAGGGCAAAAACTTTCAAAAAATGCGAATTTTTCAAAATGCTTTAGCACAATGCCTTATATCACTAAAACTAGCAGAAAAATTGTTTTTACAAAAAAAAATTCCCATGACGTCACGAATTATGCCAAAAATAAGTCAAGTTTAGGCCTAAAAAGTGACCTCTTTTTCAACAAAGATATCTCAAGTTCTAAAATTTTTCAAGATGTGTTCTAGACATGTAGGGGAATGTACTGGGTGAAATAATTTTTCGACTCTTTTCCTTATTCACACCGAGCTGCCGTTCAAACTCAAAAAGTTGAAAATTGCTGTTACATATGGTCACTAAAGCTATTTTTTCAAAATAAGTAATTCCTAATCAGAAAAAGTGATCCACTCAGTACATGCTAAATAAAATAAAGTTGCTCTGTTCAAAATTTCAGCTCAAAAGTTATCTTTGTTGAGAGGTTGAAAACTTATCGGAAAGCTGTTTCTGAGATAAAACAAAAAGAAAAAAAAAGTTGAAAAACAACTAAGTAAAAATGCTAAAATCCTCTCCATAAAGGTCCATAACCATAGGTTTCGCCCTCTTCAAGTTCATTATTGTCCTCATATCCTCTTCTCATTGCTCGGAGCTTCTTCCGGCGCTTTTTCGTGTTGTCAGTAGATTTGCGGTTAGCCTCTTTCACCCGCATAGCATCTACTCTTTCGAAACTGGAAATCGTATAATGACCAGGAGTGATGCCTAGCTTTCTGTAAACTGGGAGTAATCCCATTGCACCATCATTATATGAAATAACAGCAGATGACACTGCTGTTTTAAAAGTAGTGTTACCAACATATACTCTCTTGGGACATCTGCTCCAGATAACACTATTCAATGCCTCGTTTACATTTTGCACCTCACCGTGGAGACACTTTCATAGTAAATTATCATTTCCAAGATCTTCGCTTGAAAAGACAGGCCTAATTACTTTAGCAACTGCAATATCAATGCTCACATGTTCTTTGAACGTATTCTCGCCAGTAATTTTATCAAGTTGATATTTACACCATGACGCGTGGGCAGAATCGATGGCGCATTTCGGGATCCGCATAACTTGTGGAATGATGGACGACGGCTGCAATGGCTTTTTTTCCATAGCATAAAGGTTGTTACATCAAAAGCAGCTCTTCCTCCCCTTGGCTCTAACTTATCACATTGTTTTGATGAGCAAAATTTTATTTTCCACGGGCAGTCAACACAGCGAATATCAAAATATTGGACAAACCCCATCTTTTCTTTGAGTAAATGTTTAATGTTAACAGCTCCCAGAGCACAATCATTTAGCTATCATCAGTCCCAAGCTCTTAAATAAGTCACTTTCAATGATGAAATTACAGTTACTAGGTTCAGGTTCTATAGGTTCATCTTGGGAATATGTTTTCTTTGTCTCCAAAGTGACGTTTAGTTTTGAAGCGGACGTACTTGTTGTTCCAGGTTTTTCAACTGTTGTTTCTGCTTCAGCTGGATTTGCATGAGCTGTACCACAAAAACCTTTTTGGATTTCTGCGTAAGCAAGAAATACTTTACGATCGTCCGTGTTTTTCTTCGTTTTTTTTCATCTTACTGTCCAAACCTACGCATATTTGTTTCTCAAATTTCATTGGTTCATAAAAATGCCGTCTCCATCATCATTGGTGAGTAATGCCCGACTACCACAAAAGGGTGTTAATTTAGCCACCATAACTTCAACAGAGATAGTTTATTGGCTGGATTTTCGCCATACCATGTGACTTTATATTTGCACGCCGTTCGCAAAATGGCCTCTCTTCATGAGTCTGTCAAGCGTGCTGGATGTTTTGTAACTTCGCTGCGAATTCAAAGCGTACAGATTTGTTCGAAAATCGGATTCAACTTGTTGGTGATAAATATTTATTGTAGAAGGTACATTATTGTATTTGAAACTTTTAAAGGCTGTATTTGCAAGGTTAACTCTATTTTCAAGATGGTTAATATTGAGCAGTGGCGAGCTTCTTGTGGCTGCTTCTATACTCGTATTCAGAGAGGAGGGAGGTTTGGTTACACAAATTTTTATTTGACACTGTTGTTGTTCTGTGATATAGTTTCCCAGCATTTCCTTGCTTATGTCTTTCTTTGCCTAATGATAATAGATCTTAGTTTTTTAAAAGTTCTTCAACTTCTTATTGATGGCGATGTGGAAAGTAATCCTGGACCCACATACAAGATTGCCAAGTTAGTAAAAGCATCATTTCATCAGGGAAACTCAATGTTTGGTGCAAGTTCTGGTATGCAATGTACCTGTAATTCTTTGGTTGGATTATGCTGGTCAAAATTTAAGAGCATGTGTTTTTGGAAAACTACCGACCTTGATTACGTCATGATTAAAGGTAATGAGTTATTTCAAAATTTGAATTTGTTCCGGTATTTGTCAGTAGATGATCTACCACATCAATTGGAAATTGAACAGAATCAATTTGTCATATCATATGTGGAAAATGTAACTGCTGAAATAGATAGAAGTAAATACAATTTTTTACAAGCATCATTCAATCGTCTTTCTGGAAAAAGTAATGGTATGATTTTCTTTGTAAATCAAATGACTTTTGGTATTGCTTGGGACAAAAGGGCATTTTATGTGTTTGACTCACACAGTCGGAATGATACAGGTGTTTCTGTTGAAGATGGATCTGCAACTTTGTTGAAATTTTCAAGCATAATGCAACTTCATTTTATGAGTTTCCATTAACGTTTATGGGGAAATGCAGAATTAATGGAGAATTATTAGATGTGTCGTCTTTTTTCTTGGGGGTTTAATGATTTTTCAGTTTCAATAAGGAGAAAAGAGAGGTTCTTATTCTGAGTAAATGTTGTTATAATGTTTTTTATTGTAAATGCAGGGCTGGATTTGTAACAATTACCATGAGAGATGAGACAATAGTTGTTACTAAGATTTTATTAACAGATGAAAATTTTAATCAAATAGTATCAACTGAAAATCTATATATTAATAGCCGATTCTCTGTCTGTCTGTCTGTCTGTTTGTTTGTAAGTCACGCAAAATGGTAGATTGAGTTGTGAGCGAAATTATTTCTTTTTTTGTGTGCGACGTGAGTTCGAAGCAAATACATTGCAACCCCAATCGAACGTGACTTTTTTTGGCTGATGAACTTATAGGAATAACGTTTTGTTTTTATTATTATTGTTAGTTTTATATTCCAAGGACTACGTTGACTACGTTGGCTTTGAAAACAATACATCAACTAAATACAAAGAAACTAACTGATTAAACATTTTGGACAAAAAGCAGCAGTGGCAGAACTTGGCAGCATGCTTGCCCAGTGTAGCCTAACATATGTTTGCCTGACTGTCTGAGACGGGTAAACTTTTTTTTCGAGCAATCAAAATGTTTAAAAACCGTAGACAAAAAAAAATAAATTCATGAAACAAAATTTTTTTTTCTTTTCTTTTAATAATTTAATTTCTTTTTTTCATTGTTATGCGCTTCAGATCGAACGTTTTTTTTTATTCACTTTATTCATTTAGCACGTGCCTTTTTTTCTCTCCTCCCGTGTGATCTTTTTAAGAAGAGAAACGATTTCCCCCTTACGTTTGATGGCACCCATGTTAGAGTGCGTAACTTTTTTAAAACAAAAGCTAATAAAAAGTTGAAGTTTTCTCTCTCTACGTTTTGAGTGTATTGTTACACTGATGAAAGATTGGTTTTACCAGAAGTTGTGACTTCGAATCTGCTTCTGGTTGAACAAAAGTTGTACGAGCCATTTATAAGGAAATTTGACGTTTATTGATACAGTGATACAGAGCAGGTGGACATGGGCGGCGAGCGACGCCGCCTTGGCGGCTAGTTGATTTTATAATTCATTACACGTCCTGACCTGCTTTTATTTTTTATATTTATTGGGTTGTATATGGTATTTTACGTAACGTTTTAATGAATATCATAGATATTATAGAGTTCAGTGAAGCCTATTATTTTCAAGCGCAGTTGTTTGTATTTTATATCAAATTATCAGTTGGTTTTCTTTGTTGTTTGTTTTCATCGGTTTTTCTATTTAAAAATTGTAATGAAGCCAAGAATTTTGTACATATTTCATAAAAATTGTAAAGCGACGGAAAAAGTACAAGTTCTTGAAATCGATGAACTCCCTATAAAAACGATCTCAGTCTCGGAAATATGGTTTTATGTTTTAACGTACAAAAACAAAGCAAGACGTATTCTGACAGAGTAGTATGTCCAATGTGACCTTATTTTGGATGAAACAATCGATGTCTAAGGAATGTTTCAACATAAAAGAAAGCGAAATATCAAGCTGTACTGTTTGAATGGTTGTGGGCCGTATCTTGAAAGAGTACTATATCCAATATAAACTTGCTTCCAATATAAACTTGGTTTGGATGAAGCAATCAATGTCTAAGGAATGCTTCAACTTATAGCAAAGCGCGAAATACCAAGCCGTACTGTTTGAATGGTTGCAGGCCGTATCCTGAAAGAGTACTATAACCAATGTAAACTTGGTTTCGATGAAGCAATCAATGTCTATAGGAAATGATGCTCTGAGTTTCGTTAGAATTTCGATGAAAACGATCTTGGCCTCGGAAACATCGTTCAAAAGAATTATCGTTCTTGGAAATAATCCTCTTTCAAACTGTTCTGTGTTTTGATTAACTTACGCAATTTTGCACCGAAGCATCCTGCTTATCATTGCATTAGTCCAAATTCTTATGCGGGGAAGTGAATGAAATTGTGCAACAATGAAGAGTTACTGAACTTTCTAGTTGAATAATAACTTAAAACACGATAGGGAACATTCGCTGAGCTCTATAGTTTTGTTTTGATAGTTTAAGTGATTGTTAAAGATGTAAATTTAAGCTATTGCAATATTCCAAAGAAAATTAATTTTTGTTCTGGATGAATCTTTTTTTCAATTCAATGGGAAAAGACGCGGTCTGGAAATGAACCATTAACTGCTATACTATTGCTATACAACTTTTATGTGAGTTCAGAAATTTTGGTTAGCGGAATGGTAGAAGTTTTCGCGCGAAAATTATAGTATCAAAACAACGCGCAAGGCAGTACGGCGCGAAAATTGGTAACGGTCTTTATACATGCGTTTTCAACCAAGTATTTAATGAGATTTTCTGTTTTTTCTTCCCAACTAATTTCAGAAAATATATCCCTTCACAAAAGTTAGTACGCACGAAATAAAAAGATTGAGCTTTTGAGCGAAAATTTCTACCATTGGACAACTGAAAACAATATACCAAGTAGATTTTCCAAATGACTTTTGAATGAAAAACAAGATCTCACATTAATGTTCGTTCCATGTTAGCAAATAAGTTCTACTGCTGTTACAATGATGACAAAAAAATCTCGCCGATTTCCCAATAATCACTTAATACTCGACTTTTTTCAAGTTGGTGTTCACGAGAATTAGCACAATTAAGATGCTGTTTGCTCATGCAAAGCCGAAGTAGTTTAATATATCCGAGATATGGAATTTTGCATCGATATCAAATACTTTCCCTTATTCCCTTACATAAGGAAATATATCAGTATATACTTTATAATGATGATTTTAGCAGTCTTTAGCCGTGGTCACCTTCACATGTAAATAAAATTTTTAAATTTTATGTACGTGAAGTTTAAATACTGAAAGAATATAGCCTTTTGTATTGTCTATCGGGGATCATATGGAACACGGTAAATCACTGGCTGAACCGTTCAAAATTTAAACAATATTAACATCACTAGTATCCCGGGTAAAAACTTTTTACCGAACTTAACTTTGAAAACATTAGGTCAAATCTGCCATTCCTGTGGTACGTACGAGTCACTCGCCACCCATGTTCAGTATGCGTTGTGTCACAGAATTTAACTCGTGTAAAAGTTTCTTTTCAGGCATTAATTTGTTATTTGTTATTACATTCAGAAGATTAAAAACAGAAACAAATAGCAACATGGCTCAGAATATTATATTTATACGCAGAAGAGAAGTAACTTTCATGTAAAAAAAATGGCAATATATAACACAGAACTGTTTACCCAGACATACGAAACCAAACATTGAATAACATTACAAAATGTGAATTGAAAACAAATTGATACCTTCCAACTGTGTTTCTTTCGTGCGGAAGTTACATTATACAGCAACCATTAATGAATTTTTGAAATGATATATAGTCTGTTCTTCCCAAAACCATCAACGTCATGATTAAAACCATGAGTTTCATTTCTTTATGCTTTTTTTTATTATTACCTAAAAAATTAATACTTGAATTGTAATACCGAAAACCTAATCATGCTATAAGGATATTGAAATAAACAACAACAACAACAACAAAAAAATGCAATTCAATTCAGCATTTATCCTAAAAACAATAACTCAAAACAACAAAACACCGTAATAGTAATTGTAATACTGTAATACCGAAAACCTAATCATGCTATTAGAATATTGAAATAAACAACAACAACAAAAAGTGAAATTCAACTACGCATTTATCCTTAAAACAAAATTTACCCAGACGATAAAAAGTCACAAATAAAATCATAATGCCAAACTTATATATATACCCAGGTACGTAAACGATTACCATAACACAAAATAATGCATAAACATTTCATTGCACAGTAATAACTAATGAACTTCTTAAATACATAATTCATTCACATCTACCTTATGAATAATAATTAAAAACACAAACGTGATGACAGAATTTATATATCTAAAGAGTTTATAAAAAATTGAAAACAACCACATTTTTAATCTGAGTTAAAATCTCCTCTGGCTAATTCACAACAGTTAAACAACCCTTTATTCTTATTTATCCAGCATACCAACTGTGTTATAACTAAATAGATTTATACTATTTTAACTTTAGCTGAACTTCAAACAAAATGGGATACCTTTCACTGCCAATTCACATGTAAGTAAACTAAACAGCATTGATCATCTTCTGTAGACATTTTCAAACACTTCTAAACTCTTTACTTCTATATTCATACCTGTAAACAAATTACTAATACTTTATTTACTTTCCAGCACAAACATACATAGGTATTTATAAAACACTTTCGCTACCATTTTTTTTAAGTGAAATACATAAAACTGCTCTCTTCGTTTGGAAAAACTGCTAAACTTTCTGTATTTTCCAGTAGATTTTGTACTTTTTGGCAGGCAGACAAAAGCATCAAGCATCGATATAAATTAGATACAATAGATACAATTAGACAGCATAACACATTCCCCACTTCCACAGCGTCATGAGAAATAAAAACATTCATAGCTGTAGGACCATTTTTAATGTAATAATAGCGCGCGTTACCAAAACAAATTTCTCTCGGCTTCCTTTTCGTCCAGCAGCATATACACATTCTAAACGACAGAATAACTGAGACATCCACTCAAAGCTAAATCAATTAATCTTTCAAAACTAAATTAAAACCATTCCTTACTGTGTAAATAAACATGAAACTGCATTTCTCCACTGCACTTTCTTCTGTATAGCGATATTTGATAACTTAAACGTAAACAAACATTTAAAAACCTGTTCTTTTATTAATCTAAAATATTAAACAATAAAAGTCTTATCGTTCTGCACAGCCAATTTTTAAAAACTTCACTGCACTTTTCTTCTGTATAAAAGTTTTATAATAATACCTTTTGTTCGTTCGATCTTTCTGCAGCTAATTTTTAAAAACTTCACTGCACTTCTTCTGTATATCTAAATATGATTTTTCATTGTAAACAAACGATAATAAAACGTTTTATAATAATAACAATACCTTCGTGCATACAAACCTGTGTTTCTTCGTCAGTTCTTTCGTCGATTTGCTGCCTAAAACAATCAAATTTAAATTAAAATATTCGTATACAAAAAGAAACACTTCTTCTTCGCGAAGTTTCTTGCTCACGAAATGATCGTTGACAAATTTCGAACGATTAACATTGCATTGCTCGCACTCCTCCAAAGACGTTTTTCGGCAGTCTTCACTGCAAAATATAAATAATTGCAAATTGACATTTAGAATCAATATTATGGAAAGGTATTTCCACCATCATTGCTTGCAGTATATATCAACATAAAAAATATCAGAAAATCAAAACTGACCGCTCTCTTCTTTTTGCTGTGATTTCTCTTCTGAATTACCTATTCGAATTAAAGAAGTCATTATACTCACATAATGTAAAGCCTCTACTGTAGCATTTGCGAAAGAACAAAAAGGATCTTACTCATCATGTCGCTCGGCGTGGAATAGAATTTCCAGAAGTTGGCACATGGAACTCATTAATGCAAAAGTCGGCCTCATACTCTTTATTAACCAATGATTGTAAAGAATTGCGAAGAAAGCATGTCCACTTTGCATCAAAGAAAACCTGAAAATATACCCATAATGCGAAAAGCGCCTTGTCCTGGTTGCTATTTTTATGGGAGCAGCGAAAGGGAATATCGTATTATAACACCCTTCCGCCCGAAGTGGCAGCAGTAGTTTGGTCTACGCTTTAGAGAGTCGATGAATATTTACGCCAATGCTTGGACACCGTAATAGCCGAGTTTGCATTTATGACATATTTCCAAAATTTGATTGGTTCTTCATTCAATGTTCATTTTGGGTGCATAAAGCGCCTTACACGAAAGGGTTTTCCACCTTTTAAGTTTTCGCTATGCAATGTGATTGTCTTTTTGTAGATGAAGAGGTCTATCTTCATCTATCTTTGTTTATTTAATATTGTTGGACATCTCTTAAGTTGACTTTTTTTAAGCTTTTGGATTCCTACAGCACAGCTTCTTAGCTTCCTTACAGCTGTAGCATAATCAGAAGAATATTACCTCTCTATAAAAATTGTAATAACCTTTGGATGTTTTTTTTCTGCTTGTATTGACCTATATTCTTTCTACCTAGTTATACTTTGCTTAATAACCTTTTAGTTACATACATATGTTGAAATTCAGATTTTCTAAAATCTATAATAAATAATCATCATTGTGATCGTTTTGATGTCAAGATATATATATATAACCCAGCAGGCAAATTTGTTAAAAAAACACTGTGGAGGAGCATATTTCTATACAAAGTCGCACAAGTTTGCGCAGTATTTCAGCACAAATGCACTCCCCCACAGTGACTTTTTGAAGATTTTGCCCATTGGGAATATAGCATACATTAAGTTTGAAGGTGGTAAAGTTTCGTGTTTTGTCAATAATGTTTTCATGATGTTTTGTGGATTATGTAATGACAGCTGCTATATATTTTTCAGTAATAATCATTCAGCTTGTGGTTGTACAAACAGTTTTTTATGAAAAGCTAAAGAATGACATAAAGAAAAGCTCATTTTCTTCTTCCATTTTGCAGAAATCCTTCTGCCCGTTAGGGCATCTTGTTTTTCTTGATCTGTTCCTTTTATATCTATCTGCTGAGCCCATCTTGATCACTTATTACCAAATATATAAGAATAATTTGAACTGAAGGAAGAAGTGTTATGAAAAACTACTTTCCCCCAGGAGCTCTATCTTGAGAACAATGTTGTGTGATTTCAGAGTATGGTAAGTAGCCAAAAAAAGCTGTATGAGATAAAAGAAGGTCTTGGGGTAAAGAGAGCGGAAAACCCGTGTCTCTAGGTTTTCTAATTGCTGAGATATAAGATATAAAGCATTGCTAAGGGCATTGCTATGGACATAAAACCGTTACCAGGGTCCCTTTGAGGCTTTATTTTGCAAAATATTGACAAGATATGATAACCTGAGTTTTTGCAGGTGAAGGTAGATAGAGAAACCTTTCGAAATATGTACATAACTCTATTTTGAAAAATATCATGAAAATGGTCATTTTTAAACCCTGGTACCACCTTAATCCTACTTCTAAGAGCATCATCTGCAAGGGTGGCAAGACTCTCCTCATTCATATTACTAGGGACAATTTTTCGGAGAAAATCAATAATTTTACTTTCTTTCTTTCATCTCCAGAAGACTTATTTCTCAGATGAATATATAAATTCCAAACAAGCTCCTTCGTTATGTTCGCAAATGTCAACCTTGTAATGCTAGGGGAATCCTGGAACCATTCAGGTCTTATAAAAGTAGATTCAGAAGCCATAACACACAAGATAATATTGAGAGAAAAAATATACTTATGTCCTTCTTCTTCAGTCTTTTTCTCAATTGCGTGATCGTATGAAAATTAATTAATTCAAATTATTGAAATGGCTTTTTCCTGGAATCTGATTGGCTTAAATCTTTGATTGAATGACAGTTGATTGGCTTCTTTAATATATACAAACTGAAAAAATCAAATTTGAAAATCTCTCACGGGAGTATAAAAGTGTTTGGTATATATAAGGCTACTTCCCAAACAGAAATCAATATACATGGTCAACTTTAGTTTTATATGGAACTTAACAGATTGGAGTGTAACATGAAATGCGAACACGGTTGATCTGAGCATTTTACATAAGTTTTCTCGTCAATTTAAAAAGAAAATCAAGGTTATTCATACTAAAGATTCGCTGTCTAGAGCGTGTGCGCATCCTATTTGGTAGTTTGGACCCCCCTCTTTTCAAAAAAACTGGTTGTATGCGGGAAAAAGTACATCTTGGTTGGTTTATAGGCACAGGAGGTAGTGGTACTTTTTTTAAAATTCCCGTTTTCAATGGATTTTTCGGTAAAGTTGTGTATATTTGAAAAATGAATACAACATTTTATGGCATGAATTCTTTTTATCTAAATGTAAATCATAACTACAAAAAGATATATCTTTCTTATAAAAAAACGTATTGTCATATCATATATACATTTTGAGAAAGGATACCATGAAAATTTGTGTTTTTGCAATGTACACAAAAAAAATTCTGTTGAATTCGAATTTTGAAGAGTTGCTATTTCCACTTTGCAATGCAACGTAACAGCTGTGTTGCGTATAAATATATATATTCTGATATTGCTATTTCTTTGTGTTAAATCTTCTGCAAGTAAAAAAACATGATAAATAGGTTATTTTAAGAGTTTCAATGATTCAAATTCTTTATCATTTTGATGTTTGCTTGTGTTTAATGTCTCCAAGCGTTAAACATTATCCCAGGAGCAAATGTTAAGTATTTCAATGTTATCGCTGTTTAATTATTTTGATCTTTGGTTCTTTACAGGGGAAATTTATTATATTAAGCTTTTCTGCGATTCAGCTCACATTTGATTAAAAACATGAAAATCGGTTATTAACGAGCTAATTTTTTGGAAGTCGTCAGCCAATCAAAATGGCGAAAAAAGAATTTCTTTCGTTTTGATTGGTTTAAAAATTTAAACGTCACACTTAGATTACGTAACATTAAAAAAAGTGTCTATCGCCTCTATGTGGTTTTACGATGAAAAGGGAAAAAGTAAGAAGGCTTTGACCGTTAAAAGAAAACCAAATATATCACTCTCTAAAATAAGCTACACTATAACACTTAAAACACATTTCCAGATAACCCTTTTGCCTTTGCAAGCCTTATTCTTAATTCACATTACTTTTGGGATCATCTCTGATACTCTCTGAATTCTCTGCTCTTAAGACCTATATTTTAGCCCACTTATCTTTTAAGAAGTGTAATCCTTAGTTTTTTTTCTTTTAGTTAGTAATATTAATAATAATAAATTTGAAAAATGGCTGCCACAGCACAAAATGGTAATACCCTTTCTGCTTTTTTCATTTTGAAATAAGAATGAAAAATGATTTTGTCACTGTTTTATTTTAGTTTCTAAAAACCCATTAGTGGAAAGTATTTAATGCTTTTAATTATATTTGAGATTATTAATGCAGCTTAAATCTTCATGGGTATGTTGTATGTTTTAGTTGATGTTGATGAGGTGGAGGATGGTGGTAAGTTTTCAAATGAAGCTTTAAATATAGGAGAAAATGACAGGATTGTCTATTTAACTACTTTCTTTTATATTTTAGTTAGTGATATATCCAAGAAAGGTAAAAGAAATTAATCCTTTAAAATACCAAAATACCATCAATTTAAATAGGTTATTAATACTTTTCCTTTCCTTTCAGAAGAAGAAGATTTATTTAGAGAAGGTAAGTTCTTATAGTCTTTTGGCTGTTTAATGGATATCACTGTCAATATATTGTAACTAGTAACCCGTGTAAAATTTTTTTAGGGATTTTAATTCTTGAAAATGACGTCTCAAAAATGGTGTCGAAAAATTAATTTACAAAATGACAAACAAAAAGTGCGTTAGTGTTGTAGTCACCACTTCGTCAATAACGTGGACCATAAAACTACCAGTTATTTTCTTAGAGGTTTTAAAGATGTTTTCCAAATAACTTCGAGTTTAATTTAGGAGGCAATGCCATGGTTCCCCTGATTTTAAAGGTCCACTTGAATAGACACAACCTAGATAAAACATTTTTCCAAGTTTGCAATCAACACTGGGGCGTAGAACACAAAAAATTGTTTTACTTGGAAGATCTGAAACCCATCAAAAATAATATATACGCGCTGTGCATCCGCTATTTTCACTCTCTAAATAAATTGCATCTTGTGTAAAATATTTTACGTGTTTTGATTTTTAAAATGACGTCTCAAAAAATGGCTACAAAAATTTTAATCACGGAACGATGCTGAGAAAGTTCATCCAACTGATTTGAAAAATACAGTTACCGTTACCGAGATGTGGGCGTTCAAACATGTAATGTAATTCTCGAAAAGCGCCTTCTACGATTCAATGTGCAATGCTATGGTTCCCCGGATTAAAAAATGTAACGTCAAAAATGGAAAAAAGTACTCCTCACCCTTTTAATTAAAAACTCTGTAGGTATTCCAGATAAAGCATTTTACCTGTTCATTGTCAACACTGCACATCATAAACATCTTTTTACTAGGAAGATCTAAAACACATAAAAAATACTCATATTAAATCCTTTCACGATACGATATAGAAATAAATTGTGCACAAATGAAAACAACAGAAAGATTAAAATGGTTGTAACTGTTCATGGAACCCATAATCCAAAGTAAACAGATTTGCTATTTGCTTTTTTGAAAAGCCAAACCCGTAAGTCGTAAACGTGTCAAAACAAATTAATACCTTCAAGTGATTTTCTTTTTACGAAGCTTAGAATATTGTTCTTCGCCAACACAGACATGATTTAAAATTCATTTCTTCAAATTTTATTGTTTTTATTTGTCTTCCCTAAAGAGAAGTAATGATGCAGTAAGAAATAAATTGTGCACAAATGAAAACAACAGAAAGATTAAAATGGTTGTAACTGTTCATGGAACCCATAATCCAAGGTAAACAGATTTGCTATTTGCTTTTTTGAAAAGCCAAACCCGTAAGTCGTAAACGTGTCAAAACAAATTAATACCTTCAAGTGATTTTCTTTTTACGAAGCTTAGAATATTGTTTTTCGCCAACACAGACATGATTTAAAATTCATTTCTTCAAATTTTATTGTTTTTATTTGTCTTCCCTAAAGAGAAGTAATGATGCAGTAACCCTATTTATATTATAAGAAAAACAAAACAACCAAAAAAAAAAGTTCAAGAGGGTACTTACCCTAAAAACATTAATAAATCTTTCGTGCGATACTTTTGTTACTAACTTCGTTGTCTTGAGATTTCTTACTCTCGTATGTTTCATTACCTCTTTTTCAAAATAGCAAATGAAAACTTGCTGGAAAACGAACGTCAACGCTATGGATTTTTGATCAATCAAAACATTTAAAAAATACAAACATTTGAACGATCAAATGCGCTGTGAGGGTTTCCTCCTATACTAATCGTGAATGTGTCATGTGCGGTCTAACTGCCGCTATATGACCACGATTAAGAAGATTTTGACCGTGAAAAACGACCCGAAACATTCACTCTCTAAACTAAAAACTGGATGCACAGTGCATATTAGAATATAAATTTCATTCTATTTCTTTCATAGATAACGAGAGTGGCGCGAATAGTGGTGGTTTGATATTTTCCTTCTTAGCACGTAGAATGCACTTCAATAGATGTAGTATTTACACTATTCATCTTTTATGTTATAGGGCACTTAGTCCAAGGAAGTAGCCAGAGTAAGCGTTTATTTTCACTAATACATGTTGGGTCTTTACATGGACTTGATGATATTTGCATTTTTAAATTTTATCTTCCTGTTTAGAATCGCAAGAAACCACAGGTTGTGAGTTGTGAAGTTTTTCGTATAAGCCATAGTATTTGGTTTTTTATTATCTTAACTGATCCTTAACTTTCTATACCAGGAGGGTTACGTCCCCCCCACAAAAAAAATTATTAAAAAAAACAAAAAACATTATGAGATGAAGTATAAGAGGTCAGTCCTCACTGTTTTTGAGTGAGGGCTGATCCCTTATACGGTATGGAGTTACCATACACTCATTGAAATTAGTTTTAAAATGTCTATAATCAAATTCTCAGAATGAAAAATAATCAAGTGAACTGAACCAACAAATAAAATTTAGACCGTGAATGCCTGACTAGCCCGCATTTACTTGAGTTTCCGAATAGCTTTTCTAATTTGTGTTTTAGGGAATAATGGGTTGTTTAATCAGTCATTTGCGGTCGAGTGTATGGTAATTCCATACCATAGTTTATTTTGTTAGAAAATATGTTGTTATATACAGATTAATCTTTATTTAGTCGTTAAAAATCACTTGCGAATCTTATTCTATAAGAATTCTGTTGTTATCTAAATCAGAGTTTAGGTAGAGTTGGAATAAAAGTTGTTACATACTTCCTTTGATCTTTATTTAACTATCCCAGTCGGCATAATCATCAAAAAGTCACTGTGACGGAGAGAAGTTTTATTGAAATTGTGTGTATATTTATATAGAAATGCACTCCTTCGCAGAGATTTTTTAACAAATGTGCCGGCTGAGATGTTTTGTGAAATGACATTACAGGTTATGGTTTAAGAGAAAACTTCTTTGTCAGTTTGAGAGATTACTATTCCTTAAAGTTAGTCCATTTAGTTTATTGAGGATAAAGAGGTTATTCTCTCTGTGTTAAAGATAATGAATGGAATATGCTGATGTCAGCAGAAAAATTGAAAAATTGGCTGGGAACGAGCAGCTGTTTATTAATAACAAAGCGAACTGTAAATAAATAAATCACATCTTCTTTCCTAACTAACAAAATTTATCAACTTAATTCATTATCTTTAACTTATATTTATTCAGATTCTTTAGATTTATAGTATGGTATTGAGGTCAACTTGGTGTTGGTGGTTCATGGGAAAAACCTTTCTTGACAGTATCCAATGGATAACCGTATCTACTATAGTCTAGATAGCATTGTCAAGGTAATTGTGAATGAAAGTTTAGTGTGAAGATATATTGTCGGCTGCACATTTCCGATTTTAAATTTAACCTTAACTTTATTTATTTATTTTTTTAGAGTTTTTAGGGAAAATGTACACGGAAGAATTGATATATAGATGAATGATTTACACAGTAGAATATAAACACGTCTTGACTCTATGAAATACTAAACAGAAGAGACCATGGTCATATAGACCAAGGTATAAACTATAAATCCCATGCAACAGACAAATATAAAATGCAAGAAACACGCATTTTATCTGTCATCAATTTAACCTCGGATAGTTCTTTCAATGGTGCATCATTAGGATCATCCAAAGATTCACTGCATGTAAATTCCACTTCAGTTTGTGTGATGTCAGACTAATCGTTAATTATTATGTGCTCCTTGGCTGAATCAAACCTGCTTGGGACACTTCAAAACTTTTGTATTTTTACTGGTTACTTGGCTTTGAATGCCTCATTAATTTTGTCATAGGATTTGGGATTGAAGCAAATACCACGGTAAGTTTTCTCATTGCTTTGAAGAACCATGTCAAAAAACTGTGTTTTTGATGATTTTGCTTTTTTAATAGGTGATAGGTTGTGGACAAATACTGAAATGCATAAACAAGAATTAAAGAAAAGTTTTACTCAATAAAAGGAATTTCTTACTTTTTCACTTGCATGGATTAAAGTTCACTGTTTTCGTAAAAATAAATTGTAAAAATTAATTCACACCAAATTCAACGGTTACTTTTTATTTTCATATAATATATTATTTCTATATAATGTTAGGTGATAAGAATTCTTACAAAAGTCACTGGAACCACAAATTTAATTGCATTTATTTTACTTAAAGAGATGATTACATCCAAAATGATATTCCAATGGACCGTTGAATTTACAAAGTTGTTTCAGAACTCTTTTGGAAATTCTGTTTCCTTGGGCAGATATGTTTATTCAAAAGTCATCAAATTATGCAACACATTTATGTTGTGATAAGATAGTATTTTGTTAATGAAAATAACTTCGGAATTAGTAAATGTTATATTTTCATTATCCTATCTCGCATTGAGAGTGAAAGCCCTTACTCAATAGCAAAGATGTAATATTAATTAAGTTATTACTATCTTATTGCATAGAATTGCATAGATCTTAAAGATTTTAAAAAAGAAACATTTTTTGTCATTTATTTTTTCAAGCCCATTGATTCAAAAATCCTTTTTTTTAGGTTACATATTGAATAAAATAATAGATTTTAATTGTGTTTTCATAAAAGCTACATGTGAATGCAAAAGATGAGTGAATAAAGTAAATAAATTAAAAAAATTAATTCATTACATTTTGAACTGCTACGCTGAATTGTAACAAAAATTTCAATAACTTGCCATCTTCCGGGGAATCTGTTTTTTTTTGTGTCTTCATCCACCTCATCTAAATAACGAAACATGTAAACAATCTAAATAATACATTGAATCAGCTAGGACTAATAATCAGAGAAATAATGAAACAAATATATAGTTTTGATGTAATGTATACCTACTTAAATCTGCTTTTCTCTTCAGGGATTCTAAAACATATGTGATGATTATTAATGTTTAGATCATTCAGCGGTCCCTATCCTTATCCCGATGAAGGTTATTTTGAAGTAAAGGTGTACAAAAAATTGCCATACTTGTTTGTGACAGATCTTCTATGCTGCTACAAGGGCTATCAATGTTTTCAGCGGACATCAGTCACCTATAAAAAATGCGCAGACTTAGTAGATTTTTTTTCCTACCAAAGAAACACTGATGGCAATCTGGAGTTAAAGCTTAGAATCAAATCAAGAACAACCATAAGTTTACACGAAAATGAAAATTTCACTTACCTAGTTGTTCTCCTTCAAAAAACTTCGAAATGTTGCCACGTGAGCTGGAAGATTTCTTTTGCAGGGGAAGTCATATGGGTTGGTTTTAGCCAATGAAAAGTATTGTATTTATCGTTAGGAGATGGGAGACAAACGGCATGATCAAACATTCAAAGACAGACTTCTATGTAAGTCATAGAAAATAATGCTGGGTTGGTGTTTTCTTTATCCTCCGGCTAGTACCTTTTTAATCTTTAGTCACACGGTTTGCTACTTGACTAGTGGAATCTTCGTCGCCATTCTGGTCAGTTATTATTGTAAGATAAAAGAAAATCTGCTGACTTGCCGCCTTAATCGGCTTTTAAGGTAGTTGTGCACTTATTTTTATCCAAACAGTAAATAAAACCACTAATTCATAGACAAAAGATAATAGGCAACAGCCAAGTATACTACACCAGCGCAATAAGCAATGAATTTAAAACCAACATATTTGAAAGACCTTTTTTGCAACGATATTTTGCACATAGTTTCTCCAATCCATTTTCACCACCACCATACCACACGTTTGACATCCTACTATATCTCCACAACTTTTGCAATCAATAACTGGCAAACTACATGGCAATTCCCTGCAAATCGAGCATACCAGAGTCTCTTCTAAGGCCTTTAGAAATCTGACACTTATTTTCCTTTGAAAACACAAATTTGTTTTTCCGGCTAACTCCTCTCTCATGCCAGACACCTCAAGTTTAAGATTCTCCATCAAAGTTGTCAACCATCTTCATCATGCTCTGCATAAGACCGACATTTCTTTCGCTTTTTACTGCTTTTAGTGCTGTCACATTGTGACATTCATCTCTCCTCAAGTTCTGTTGTACTAACAGCAAAGACCTTCCTCGATGTAACCATCCAAAAATTAGCGGCTAAAAGATTAATAAAAGATTAAACGAAGCTATCAGTATCTGTCAGATCCTGTATCCTTTATGTTGACTATCTGCATCCTGTTGAAGTTCACTGTTGAGAATGCATAAGCAAAGAATAAATTATCACCTCAAGTGCCATCTTCATCATAAAACGAGACATTAACTAACTTTAATTCTTCAGTTGAACAATTTAGCTCTTGAGGATATAATGAACATTAGCGTCATTTTCATTACATACGTTGACATGAACGGATCTATTATGCAGCGAATTAGATGGCTTCCCAAACCAATCAACATCAGCTTGCACAACTTTCACTGTGCATAATGGCTTGGCTATACTCTGGTAGATCTAGATGTATGTGTGCTGCTGCATGATGAAACCCTAAACTGTTAAAGTTAGGCCCTGAAGGGTTTGGAAGATTAGTGATTGCATTCCTTCTTTCCTCTGCGTCGTCTCCAATAACAAGAAAACGAGACATGTCGTCATAAGAATCAAGTATAAATCTTCCACTGTTGGGAAATTCTGTTCTGTTTCCATACTCTTCTTTGATATACAAGGATTGCACACCAACCTTGAACAAATAACAAATGGTTAAATCTTTCATCCATTCCAATTTGTTTTAACACTTATTTTTGCATTTACCAAATAAAATGTAAAAACGTAGCGAGAAACAAATTCCATATCAATAAATAAATTAAATGCATACCTGAAAGGTTTGTGGTAGTAACCTACTCAGACCTAATAAGGATTTCATCAAACCCAGTTTTATTTGAAATGAAATAAAATGATTGTAGTTCAATGACCAGCAATTTTATTTTTTTTAACGATATATTTCGACTTTATTCAAGTCATCATCAGGTAAAATCTAAAATAGCAATAAAATCGGTTAATACAGATTTAAAAACAAAGTATTCACATATATGCAACATATGTTCACTACATTAAAATAAAAACGAAATTTTTTCTTATCAAAATTTTAATAACAGAGTATGGCTTTTGAACTCGTCTTTTGTGTTTAATGAAGGTTTAATTTCTTTAATAAATAGAGCTTCCAAAATCAATAATTGCCTTTGGGACTTTGAGTTAGGTAAAAC
This sequence comes from Turritopsis dohrnii, assembly GCA_027922465.2. NCBI lineage: Eukaryota > Metazoa > Cnidaria > Hydrozoa > Anthoathecata > Oceaniidae > Turritopsis > Turritopsis dohrnii. Next base: position 78,912 of record BQMF02000718.1, on the reverse strand, counting down.
TTTAACTGCTTCCATGGAAACAATACTTTCACAGGACAAAAAGTGTGAGCCGACTGGACCTGAAACTCTTGCATGCTCCTTAATGTGGGTGATGAGATGCTGACATATCAACAGGTTCTTTTAATGACGGTAGCACAGTTTTTAGCTTTCGCAATGTTAAAATAACTTGACAAGGGGCTTTTAACTTTACAAGTGCTTTCTGGAATCGATCAGTAAGCTTCCCTCGGTACTGAATGAATATCATCGTTTTCTCTTCCTCTGATTTTTCTGTTTCTTCCTTAGGTTCTTTTGGTGTAGTTTGGAACAATTTTAGCAACATTTGTTTGATAATTGGATCGTAGAATGCTGCTGGATATTGGTTATCATGTAATATCTTTTTAGCTTTCTCTAAACTTTTGTGTATGTTTTGCCATGTACTGCATGCTCTGATTATTCGGTGAACTACTGACCGTTTAGATTTGTTAGGTGCCAGAGCATGGAAATTCATTAATAAACCTGTGTCAGTCTTTTTGGTATACCAAGTAGACTCTAGACCATTTTCTTTTCGTCAAATTAACATATCTAAGAATGGCAATTCGCAATTTCTTTCATTTTCAACAGTAAATCTTAATGATGGGTGAAGATTATTTATATCATGAAGCACATTTTCTATTTGATCTGTCTTAATATTGCGTAAATAATCATCCATATATCTTGCAAATAAACTTGCATCACCTTTAATAATCTTATCAAATTTATGCATCCAACTGTTTGCAATGGGTGGAGCAGGTGGGCTTCCTATTGCTAGGCCATCAACTTGCTTGTAATATCCATCGTTTGTTAACATAATATCGTAGCTACAAATCTTGAGTAATTCAATGAAAGTGTTTTTATCCACCGGAGGCTTAACGTATTTCCCAGAATATAGTAACTCAGTGCATTCGTTAATTGCTTCATGTACAGGTACATTTGTGTACAGGGACGTAACATCCAAACTAATAAGTTGTTCATCATCTTCCAACTTTATATCTTTTAAACTATCAGCAATGCTCTTTATAGAATAATTCGTTCTACACTCATCTACAACTGACAACCAGTCAGCTACTTGGTTTGCTATTTTAAAATAAGCAGAACCTGGCATCGATAGTACGGGGCGAACAGAAACTGTCGGTTTGTGAATTTTTGCCAGACCATATAACTGTGGCGGTTGGCTACCAATCGGCTTCAACTTGTTATAAAGGCTTTCAGAAATTTTATTGTGATCCTTCAACGATTTAAATAAGGTTATGACTTTCTCTTCTTCTTTGAGTATCCGATTTTTCTCATTTTTTCGTTTTGGTAAAACCTTTTGAAACTGAGGTAACTTTATTATGTCCTCAAGTTTGTTATTGTATGTACTCCTTTTCATTATGCATATTCCAATACCATTATCGAATGGAACAGCAAGTAAATTATTATCTGTTAAATACTTCTTTGTGAGGCGGATATTTCTGGGGATGTTTTGTTTCTTGCAGTTTTTAATATACGCTAAGGTTTTGATATTGATATCTGTCACAAGCTCATCATTAACATTTTTGCTTTTACAAAACGCTAACAATTTATCAAGTTCGGATAACACATCGTTTTGGTTGAATTTTTCAATGATTGGAGTCTTAGGACCGAGAGTCAATGTGTCTAAAGCATACTTTGGTGGTACCATTTCCAGATTGTAGCAAATCACGGTGTTAAGCACATTGAATATAGGTCTATCTTGCTCTTTCGATAGTTGAAGTAATTTTCCATTCAATTTATTCGATTGATTTTCACGAAGTGAACGTATGTCATTACGACAGTACAAGACGATCGATGGAACACATTTGTATGGTAATATCTGCTGTAACTTGTCACGAATTGCTGTCAATTTCCCCGTACAAGCATCTTTCTCAACAAAACTCTTTTGTAGCTCCTTTCTCAGCAATATGATTTGAAATTCGTGCACGGACCTGTCGTCGAAACAGCCGTTATTTGGAATTCGAAATTTCAAAAATCGTGGAATTATCCAGAAATGTAATTCCGTATTACTCTCAACTTTCCATAAAATCTTTCGATACTTAAGAAAGGTCTTTCAACAGTCATTCCGCTGTAACTCCAAAACAAGTAGTCTGTAGCACAAAAACATTGTGGCAACAAGTAATAATTGTAGTTCAATGACCAACAATTTTAATTTTAAAGTCATTTTAAAGTCATTCACACCTGATGCGGACACGGACGGGATAGTTGAGTCTCCCATCTCGCTATCCGCATGCCTTTCACTAATGTTTTCCGGATCGTATAACTCAAAGTACTTATCCTTCAAAATTCCTGGTGATTTCAACGATTTCAGGTGTTTCTCAAAAATTTCCTGCCCATCCTCAAGTAAACTTAAAAGCTTCTTTTGGGCGGCTTTTTCCTTATCTGCAGATTGTATGATGTTGATTATCGACCGAATTAGCAGGCGAAACATTGCGGATCGTTCCAACAACGTTAATTCCTCATGGGAAAGCTCGTTGTCATCAAATTTGTCAGAACGGATTTCTTTTGCTTATTTTATCAGTGAGCGGAGAGAAGTCCTGCGTATGAAGACAGGTATCTCGACGCCCCTGTTCCTTTCGTTTTTTTCCGATACTTCTGTACCAGCGAAAGCCACTCTCTAAAGTTAAGTTGTACGCTTTCCCAGGGAATCCTTGCTTCTTCGGCCAACAATTTACCAAACTCTGTCTTGACCTTATCTGTGGAGACTGTCTTTTCGTCTCCATTCCTGCGTTTCAATTTTACGGTTTCTTCAGACCCTTCAGCACTTAGCATAAAAAGCGAAGGTTCATACATTTTGCTTATTTGTGTGTAATTTTCACACTCGTTTTCCAATTCATCATTTTCGACCTTAGCCTTATTTTCAATAGACTTAGGATTTCCCTTATTCGGCACTTTAAGCTGATTTCCCGTAGCTTTAGGCTCAGGTTTTGGCCGCATGGCCAACAGAGCCTCGTGATTCACCACCGCCGCATAACCCTCTGTTGTTCGTGACTCACATGCGCCTAAGTCACCTTTGCAAATGGTCAAATGGTCAAATACTTGACTCCCCCCGGTCTCATGGACTTGGAGCACTCCGAGATCTTTGCCCGAAGCGTTTTTCTTCATTTCGTCGTATAGTATCAAATCCTCAGTTGCATTATCAATTAATTCACAAAAATTTGGACACTTGATGTTAAAGTTAAGCTCAGTTTCGTCGAGAATTCCTTCCTTAATGTCAAGACAGCCATCGCTGTCTATTTTGACAGTTCTTAAGTCAACAGGATCGTTTTCCGTTAAACCATATTCCAATTCCAGTAGCCGAAGCTCTTCCTGTTCCTCTGGAGTTAGAGAGAGGTCCGACAAAAGCGTACTGTCCTTCTCCAGAGCTATCCTTATCACTGAAAGTTCTTAATGGATATGGTGACATTCTTAATGTACTTGGGTTATTGGAGTCCCTCATCGGGCGCCACATGGCTGCTTTGGCTACAAAGAGTTCACTTTTAACCGGATTAAACATCTTATAGTTATCATTCGAACGAACTATAGAGTACTAATTTAACTCAGCAATGAAACTTAACGTGCTTAAGTCCTCCAATAGAAAAACTACACTGAAATGTCCTATCACTTTATCTTATCTTTCACTCAATAACAGTCGTATAATATCCAAATTAATATAAAGTAGTAAAAAGTAATCCTTTCACTCACAAATTCAGTTGGTATCTATCGTGGATTTGCGACATCCAGTTAAGAGTACCTCCGCCTTTGAGAAGCTGCAGTCAACTGAACTTTAAGAGTTCAGCAAAATAATATAAACTATTCTTACAATAATATGTTTGTTTTACCATATAAGGGTAAGTATTCTAGTAACACCTTTTGTTTTACCATATAAGGGTATAATATAAACTATTTATATAACAAAGAGGTTTTCTAGCAAATAATAAACAAAATCTATTTCTATTTTTTTTATCTATATCATAAGAGGCCGGCTCATATGACTTGTCATAACATGGAATATTAGTCAAAAGCGTAATATGGCGATTGTTCATTTTCTTCATCAGTCGTGTTTCGTACCGTTTCGTTCATTTGCATTTCTACGTGTTGTTAGATGGTCCACATTCGTAATCGAGTCTTCGCCATCGCGAGGGCAATTTTCGTCCGTGTCGTTTAGGTTTGTCGAATTTTTTAGCTTTCGCATCCTTATCGTCTTTTGGCGTCACGTAACTTGGGGCGAATGGTATAATTATTCTTTCCCTTTTCATCCATCCGCCTTTTGTCTGGAAAAATTCCTCTTCTTCTCTTCCATCCCTACCGTTAAGAATTCCGGTACGTAAAAAAAGTGGTATGCACAAATGCGAATTAGTATAATCTTATTATACTAATTCGCGATTGTGCATCCGGTTTTTATTTTAGAGAGTGACATATTTGTTTTTTTTTCACGGTCAAATCCTTCTTATTTTTTCCCTTTTTGTCGTAAAACCACGCAGAGACGAGAGACACTTTTTTTGATTTTCCGCGATTAGTATATGCTCCTCCGTTTTGTTATTTTTGGTTTGCGCAGTGGAAATCAGCCGAAAAACGTCTTTGGAGGAGTGCGAGCAATGCAATTTCTTCGTTCGAAATTTGTCAACGATCATTTCGTGAGCAAGAAACTTCGCGAAGAAGACGGGTTTCTTTTTGTATACGAATATTTCAATTGAAATTTGATTGTTTTAGGCAGCAAATCGACGAAAGAACTGACGAAGAAACACAGGTTTGTATGCACGAAGGTATTGTTATTATTATAAAACGTTTTGCTAAACTTTTACTCTTATTAATAAAACAACACGGGTAGCAAGTGAGTTAGTTATTTGTTTACAATGAAAAATCATATTTAGATATACAGAAGAAGTGCAGTGAAGTTTTTAAAAGATAAGCTGCAGAAAGATCGAACGATTAATAAAAGAACAGGCAGCAGCATGTGTGTAAGTGATTAGTTAGCAGGTAGCACACATGCGTAGGTGAGTTTTTGAACAGATGTTTGTTTTTTTCAGATGAAAACCAAACGAAGAACGAGTGGAAGAAAGTCGTGCTGATTTTACGAATTTCTTTTTATAGTTATCAAATAGTTATGGGAGTGCAGCAGTACAGAAGTAGTGTAGATGAAGTTGAAGAAAGGATGATGTTTATTTACATTGGTGAAAATGGTTTTACTTTTTTTCAGTGGAAAATTGTTTGGAAAAGATATAAAGTAATATACGTAAGTACATGAGTCAAACGGATTTAATAAATACAGCGTTAAAAGAGAATAAAAACAGAGTTAAAACGATCAGATCATAAAGATGCAGGTCCTACACGAGCAGTTACTGATTTGTTTTGGTAACGAACTGTTCCTTATTTTATTTATTTCAAAATGGCTCCACAGTTATGAAGTTACGAAGAAAGCATTTTTATGTCTTTCACTGTATAAAAATGGTAGTGAAATTGCAGTAGAAAACAAATAGAAAGTGTATGTTTACAATAGGAAAGTATGCTGGAAAGTTAATCGAGTGTTATTAATTTGTTTACAGGTATGAAATATAGAAAGTAAAAGAGTTTAGAAGTGTTTATCATGATGATGTGAATTGGTATTGAAAGGTAAAGTTAAAATAGTATCTATTTAGTTAAAACACAGTTAGTATTAGTGGATAAATAAAGGATAAGAGGGATGTTTACTGTTGTGTTTTGAATTTTCCAGCGCAGAGGAGGAGCTTTGAACTGGAAATAAAAAATGGCTCCACGAATGTTTTCATATGTTAAAAATTTTTCAGCTATACTAATTCTGTCATTACGTTTGTGTTTTTAATTATTATTTTTAAGGTTAATATATTTTCAAAGTTTCTTTTACTTTGTTTTGTTTTTCTTTAGATTTCGTCATAGCATGATTAGGTTTTTTGTATATGTTTTTTGAATGTTTTCATCTGTTAAGTAGAAATGAATGAAGCACATGATGGGTTATAATGTTGAGAGGGTTACTTAAGAGAAGAATGGATTATGTAATTTAAATGACTGTGCAATGAAACTATCCTACAACAAATAAGCGTTGTTGGCTGTATTTTTCTTAAGTTTATATTTTATCGCGTTTATGCATATTTTGTGTTATGGTAATCGTTTACGTACTATGCCTAGGTATATAACTTTGGCTGTATGATTTTATTTGTGACTTTTTATCTTCTGTGTAAATTTTTGTTCTTAGTTATTGTTTTTAGGATAAATGCGTACTTGAATTTCCTTTTTTTTTTGTTTTGTTTTTTTTTTATTTTCGGTATTACAATTGAAATATTATTCTTTTAGGCAATAATAAAAAAAGCACAAAGAAATGAAACTCATGGTTTTAATCATGATGTTGATGGTTTTGGGAAGAACTAAATATATCATTTCAAAAATTCATTAATGATTGCAGTCCAGTAGTAACTTTTGAACAAAAGAAAAAGTTGGAAGGTATCATTTTTGTAATATTATTCAATGTTTGGTTTTGTATGTCTGGGTTAACGGTTCTGAGTTATATATTGCGTTTTTTTACATTAAAGTTACTTCTCTTCTGCGTATGAATATATATTCTGAGCCATGTTGCTATTTGTTTCTGTTTTAAATTTTCTGAATGTAAGAAATGAATTAAAAAATTAATGCCTGAAAAGAAACTTTTGCAAGAGTTAAATTCTGCGACACAACGCATACTGAACAAGGGTGGCGAGCGACGCCGCCTGGGATGTTTTTGAGTTGCGATTCTATGATTTATTTTTTCAACATGGGGTACGTACACGCAGGGAATGGTGGATTTGACCTAATGTTTTCGAAGTTAAGTTCGGTAAAAAGTTTTTACCCGGGATACTATCTTATATATAATAGCGAGTGTGTGTCACACTTTTATTTTAGAGAGTGATAAATTTTGTTGAATTTTACGGTCAAAATCTTCTTAATCGTGGTCATATTTTTCGTTAGGCCATGCGTTTTTTTACGATTATTATATAGTAGCAAGTGCAGTGACGTCAGTTTTTTTAATCTATCACGGGGAATCATTGCATTGCATCCCTAATCGAACGCGACGTTTTTGGGGAAATATCTCGAGAACCAATAGGGAAAACTGACGTTTTTTAGGGTCCGCGATACGGGTGATGGGGTGACACAAAATTTGGGCCTAAATTATTTTTGGTATTGCGGCTATGACGTCATCAAAATCTTTAACCGACGATATCTCTGTAACGGTTGGTCGTAGCGAAACGATCCCATACACTTTTTTGATCAGTTTTTCGAGCTCTACAACATAGATACACAGCTGCGATTCTATGATTTATTTTTTCGTCACGGGGTATGTACACGGGAATGGTGGATTTGACCTATTGTTTTCGAAGTTAAGTTTGGTAAAAATTTTTACCCGGGTTACTAGTCTATATATACTAATTCGCGATTGTGTGTCACACTTTTATTTTAGAGAGTGACATATTTGTTTTTTTTTCACGGTCAAATCCTTCTTATTTTTTCCCTTTTTGTCGTAAAACCACGTAGAGCGAGAAGACTTTTTTTGATTTTCCGCGATTAGTATATGCTCCTCTGTTTTGTTATTTTTGGTTTGCGCAGTGGAAATCAGCCGAAAAACGTCTTTGGAGGAGTGCGAGCAATGCAATTTCTTCGTTCGAAATTTGTCAACGATCATTTCGTGAGCAAGAAACTTCGCGAAGAAGACGTGTTTGTTTTTGTATACGAATATTTCAATTTAAATTTGATTGTTTTAGGCAGCACTGACGAAGAAACACAGGTTTGTATGCACGAAGGTATTGTTATTATTATAAAACGTTTTATTATCGTGTTTATTGCTAAACTTTTACTCTTATTAATAAAACAACACGGGTAGCAAGTGAGTTAGTTATTTGTTTACAATGAAAAATCATATTTAGATATACAGAAGAAGTGCAGTGAATGTAAATAAACTTAAAAACACAGATATATTTCATAAAATTTTGCACGAAGTTTTTTGGCTGATTTACTATAAAGTGCAGTGAAGTTTTTAAAAGATAAGCTGCAGAAAGATCGAACGATTAAAAAAAGAACAGGCAGCAGCATGTGTGTAAGTGATTAGTTAGCAGGTAGCACACATGCGTACGTAGGTGAGTTTTTGAACAGATGTTTGTTTTTTTTATATATAGGTTTTTTCAGATATAAACCAAACGAAGAACAAGTGGAAGAAAGTCGTGCTGATTTTACGAATTTCTTTTTATAGTTATCAAATAGTTATGGGAGTGCAGCAGTACAGAAGTAGTGTAGATGAAGTTGAAGAAAGGAAGATGTTTATTTAGATTGGTGAAAATGGTTTTACTTTTTTTCGGTGGAAAATTGTTTGGAAAAGATATAAAGTAATATACGTAAGTACATGAGTCAAACGGATTTAATAAATACAGCGTTAAAAGAGAATAAAAACAGAGTTAAAACGATCAGATCATAAAGATGCAGGTCCTACACGAGCAGTTACTGATTTGTTTTGGTAACGAACTGTTCCTTATTTTATTTATTTCAAAATGGCTCCACACTTATGAAGTTACGAAGAAAGCATTTTTATGTCTTTCACTGTATAAAAATGGTAGTGAAATTGCAGTAGAAAACAAATAGAAAGTGTATGTTTACAATAGGAAAGTATGCTGGAAAGTTAATCGAGTGTTATTAATTTGTTTACAGGTATGAAATATAGAAAGTAAAAGAGTTTAGAAGTGTTTGATAATGGCAGCAGAGCATGATCAATATTGTTGTTTACTATCATGGGCGATGATGTGAATTGGTATTGAAAGGTAAAGTTAAAATAGTATCTATTTAGTTAAAACACAGTTAGTATTAGTGGATAAATAAAGGATAAGAGGGATGTTTACTGTTGTGTTTTGAATTTTCCAGCGCAGTGGAGGAGCTTTGAACTGGAAATAAAAAATGGCTCCACGAATGTTTTCATATGTTAAAAATTTTTCAGCTATACTAATTCTGTCATTACGTTTGTGTTTTTAATTATTATTTTTAAGGTTAATATATTTTCAAAGTTTCTTTTACTTTGTTTTGTTTTTCTTTAGATTTCGTCATAGCATGATTAGGTTTTTTGTATGTTTTCATCTGTTAAGTAGAAATGAGAGAAGAATGGATTATGTAATTTAAATGACTGTGCAATGAAACTATCCTACAAAAAATAAGCGTTGTTGGCTGTATTTTTCTTAAGTTTATATTTTATCGCGTTTATGCATATTTTGTGTTATGGTAATCGTTTACGTACTATGCCTAGGTATATAACTTTGGCTGTATGATTTTATTTGTGACTTTTTATCTTCTGTGTAAATTTTTGCTCTTAGTTATTGTTTTTAGGATAAATGCGTACTTGAATTTCCTTTTTTTTTGTTTTTTGTTTTGTTTTTTTTTATTTTCGGTATTACAATTGAAATATTATTCTTTTAAGCAATAATTAAAAAAGCACAAAGAAATGAAACTCATGGTTTTAATCATGATGTTGATGGTTTTGGGAAGAACTAAATATGTCATTTCAAAAATTCATTAATGGTTGCAGTCCAGTAGTAACTTTTGAACAAAAGAAAAAGTTGGAAGGTATCATTTTTGTAATATTATTCAATGTTTGGTTTTGTATGTCTGGGTAAACGATTCTGAGTTATATATTGCGTTTTTTTACATTAAAGTTACTTCTCTTCTGCGTATGAATATATATTCTGAGCCATGTTGCTATTTGTTTCTGTTTTAAATTTTCTGAATGTAAGAAATGAATTAAAAAATTAATGCCTGAAAAGAAACTTTTGCAAGAGTTAAATTCTACGACACAACGCATACTGAACAAGGGTGGCGAGCGACGCCGCCTGGGATGTTTTGAGTTGCGATTCTATGATTTATTTTTTCGTCATGGGGTACGTACACGGGAATGGTGGATTTGACCTAATGTTTTCGAAGTTAAGTTCGGTAAAAAGTTTTTACCCGGGATACTAGTAAGCACACTGTTTAAGTCACAGTTTCAGTTCTATGAATATTTCCAAATATGGTTCTAATGTTACCTATATGGTACAGTCGCTATCCATAATGGCATCACAGAAGCGGATGGTTTTGAGCGGCAGAGGAGAAGTGTAGTTCCAATTTTAGGAAATCCTCTTCACCTCTCTGAAGAATGGGCAATTAAGAAATATCAGCACTATTTTCACTGCCACTTTTTCGTTTGTGACTTAGTGGGGAGCCTCTGCTGGTTGGGTAAGGGGATGTAGCCGTATAGTATCTGTTTTTCAGCTTAGTTTTTAAGTTGAGCCCTCACTAATCTAATGTTTGTCTTTTAAGACCAAGTTAAAGGCTATTAAGAATTAGTACACGTTCAGAACAACGTATATATATTTCCTACAACAGCTAGAAATACAAAAAACTATATTTTAATCTAGTTGAATGAAATTATATAGGCAAGAATAGACCCTACATAAAAAAGTTGTTAGGCTAGAATCGCTTATCGAATCGAGAGGTTTATAGAACAGCTTATTGTTTATTACCCTCTACTCTTGCCAACTGACAACCTCCGCCTTGTTTGAGTCTTATTCACCCACCTCTTTACTCTCTCTCTCTCCTCTCTCTTTCTCTCTCTATATATATTATATAAAAACAATTAAAATCAACAGCTTCTTCAACAAATTTTGGACATCTTACGTGCCTTCATCAGGTTACAACTTTATTATATATTATAGTATAGTATGGACGTTTGAAAAAGGTTTTAACCGAAACGCGTCACGTTCATCAACATGTAGCTTCTTCGTTTTGATATATTTTATGCTACATAATCAAGATGGCTTTTTAGTTCATTTATAGTATAATATATATATATATATATATATATTATATTCAGTTTAATTACTCAAATCCAGATAATAATAGATAGGTATATATAATGCTGGACATTCTTTTTCGGCTGCTTTCGAATGTTTTATTTGACAATCATCAATGTTCAATCGAATGTTTTATTTGACAATCGAATATTTATATAACAATCGAACATGCATGAAAGTCTATTGTTTGAGAAAACATACTAGTAAGTTTAAACTGTGCTGTTGATATCAAATTTCCTTGCTGAGTTCCTTTTTGTTCTTTAGTTTACTTAGGTACTTACTTAGAAACTTAGAAACTTTCTGTACTTTCTGTACAATAAACATGACGAACTTTGATAATAATTTCTGTATATTTCCTAAGATATCATTCCTATCATCAAAAAAATAATTTGGCCCGATTTTTCCCCTGTACGTTTATTTTTTTTAGAGCATTTTCCCTCTCCTGTACCTTTATTCTCCCCTGTACGTTTATTCCCTACTGTACGTTTATTCGGATCCTGAGAGTAATGGTATAAAATTTGGCGCATTTTTAGAATTTTGCACGAAAAAGCACTAAAATTTATATGTGCCAAATTTTATACCAATAAGGTATGTATAATTCAAGAGTTAGTTTAGACATTTACTTGTCTATTTTGCTTGTTGTTTTTAATTTTCAGTACAGAATGTTATGATCATTAAGTATTTGATGTGATCTCTAATATAATTAATTATTTAAGGCTTGATAACAATTCATAAATCTAACTGGGAGTATGAAAACAACAACGAATCCAAAATAATGGATATTTTGTGGTGAACAAAATCTAATTATAATAGGACAGTATCTTACTTTTGTTTAAATCTTTGCCAGATCATCAAGAATTATATAATAAAACAGGTAAAAAAGCTTGCTAAAACAACTGCACCTTACAGTCAAAATGTTTTGTGAAAACAAATGATAATATTTATAGCAAGGGAATGAAAATATTTTAGAACTGATATGTCATCAGTATCAATAATATAATAAGAAGCACCTACAAGGAAAGCAAAAGTAAATAAACCAATACGAAAGTGAATAAGGAGAGGAACTGAAAAGAGTAAGAACTGAAGAGTACTGAACTTATTGTGAATTTGCACTACTTCAGGCCTGGTCGTAAGAGGCGTGCGATCGCACGTGCACGCCTCCACACACGCCAAGATTTATTTACGCGTGTGGTAATCGCACGCCTGGCTTGTTATGACAAGTGTAATAACAAATGTTTATTTAAAAGTCAACAAAAATCTATCCCAAAATGTTGAAAGTTTTGCTTCGGAAATTGTTAATGTGCTACGATTAAATTTTACAATAACGGAACGAAACTTCGCTACCATTTCAGTTGTGAGGTCTCTGATCGCTTTGGAATACGGTAGTGGTTTTGAATTAAAAATCAGCGCTCAAAAATTTTCTTCGTTTCGTACGGAATCCGCTGAGGAATGAGGAAGGAGCTTCATGCGCGCGATTTTATTATGTATTTTTTAATTGTATTTTGTAGTTTTCTTTTTCTTTTAAATGTTCTTACAGAAGTATGCGCAAAGTTGCAGTTTTTCGAAAAAATATTCTTTTCTTTAAAAGAATAGCCAGCCAGGTGGTGACGACTTAATGGAACGGAAACATCTTTAATTTAATTAAAAAACAATTTAAACTTCAAACCAAAACGATGGAGAGTAATCCATTCTTTTTTTTATTTTCAGGTTTTCCTCTTTATTAATTTTTGAATAAATTTTATTTACCGTCAAAGTAATCTTTATAGCTAACATTTTACATTCCGAATCTTCGAAAACATTGTTTTATTTTTACATATACGACACATTTCAAATTTAACTTGATTATCATACAGAATGAAGATCGTTAATCTTAACTGGAAAAAATTGATCACACATCTGTCAAAAATTTACACAAGCGCACGCCATAGCTGATATCGTCAATTAAGGCGTGTGATGACCACACGCCTGCTAATTTTCTTACGACCAGGCCTGTACTTAATTCCATATAAACTAAAACAATTGTCTATGTACACTTATAAATTTCACACAACATAAAAGAGACCAAACATTCAAGAGAGATGTGTGGGGGAAAAAGAAAGCGACTAAAATACTAAAATCACACTGACAGCTTCCACATTTCCTAGTCATAAACATTTATAGATAATATCCTAATCCAGTAAATCAAATCATATTGTACATCAGGAAAATCAGGTGGATTTAAGAATCGATATATAATTGTAATCAACCAACCATTTTTCATTTTCTGTCTGTTACGAACCAAAATGAGGCGTATGATCAGTCATGATAAATAACTTTAATGACGAAGTTAAAATCTTGTTCACTGTAAAATAGAAATCTCAGTGGAAAGGAAACTATTTTTAAGATTTCGAGATTATCCTTATTATTGTACTTTCTTTTTATTATAGATTTACCAACTTCAAAATTTTCCAGATTTTGCTATGAAGAATCAAAACAATAATTCTAAATCCTAATTACATTGGTAAAATTATTGTGTGCTTTTCCAAGCAATGTCGATTCTTTTTTTACTGTTCAATGCAACTTTTATATTCCATTGATGAATGAAGAATTGGAGATAAAAAGAGAAGTGAGTTTGTTTCATCAACTTAGCAGAAGCCTTAATACGTTGGAGAAAGCTATTGAATTGTTCACATATGCTGGTATTGACTCCCTGCATGCCATCCAAACGATTGCTTTTAAAGGTTGGTGAACACTTGTGACTGAACCTATGAAAAATGTCGTGGAAGAACCTTGTTTTGGCGAAGTATCCTGACTTTCGATTTTTAGCATACTCACTTAGACTGCAAGCAAAATCGTAGAAAATGTTCGCTGGAGGGTTGTCCAAGTGAGTATACAAGGATGCAAGAGCATCTTTTCTGCCTTCACTACCAGTTATTACGTGATAACCCAAGCAATGGCCGCTGTGCCGGCAGAACCATAAGAACAAGTAGGTAGTTCCCTTCTTTGATACTTCTGGATAGTATTTGTTGCACAGTTGATCTGGATGGTCATCATATGTTTCATTGCAATTTTTTCATCTTTGTCAATAGTGAACTTACGCATTCTGCGAATCTGCTCTCCATGGTCTGTGAAATAGTATGCTCGTCCGTATTTTGCTGGATTATACGAGCCGTTTATGCGGTTTGGTTCCTCTGGTTGGATATCCAATGCATGTATTTCGACTATCCTGTCACAAAGGTATGCCAAATAATTAGATAGATCTTTTGGTACTTCACCATGCTCCATGTATGAAGTGAAAAGTAACTTTGCTATTTCAGGACAATAGCGTTTCATTTCCTCTACGAACGAAGTTAGATCTTGTGTATCGTGGTGCTCTTTTTCTAAAAAATGTTGTATTTTGCAGGTGATGATGAAAGGGCAGATGTCATCAATCGAACAATCTGTGAACAGCAATGAAAGGAATTTTGCAGCGGCAATCCTTTCTGTGTTGGAAGTTGGAATTGTTGACTGCAAATACAGTATGCGTTTTACGAACGGAAGGCAACATTCATTAAAACAGACTTCATACTGGTCGAAACTCCGTGCTATTCTACCCGTTGTTTGATTACTAATGATATCATCACAACTGCTTTTCAACTCAGCTCTCATAGCTTTAAACTTGCCAGCACTATCTTTGTTTGGTGTCACAATGAAGCATCTATCCATTCGTCTCAAACGTGTTTGGATCTTTTCTGTACTTGTCGAGTGTTCTATTGGCTCAACAAAGGCTTGTTTGAAATTAAGACCAATTTTTGTTCCATCACATGCTAAAGATTCACAATGGTTTTTGCATTGAGAACACTTGATCCTAAAATCAATCTCCATGTGTGAAGCCCATGCAAACCACCATGAAATGAATGTCTTTTTGGACATAAATGTTTTTTCAAGTGGACGGTATCTTTTGTATTTTTGATCCATGCAGTGGACAAACCCTGAGAATGTTTGTTTTCCGCTATTTACTGCTTCAACAAATTCCCAGCCAATCTCGTATCCCGCACAAGTATGTTCGGACAATCTGATTATATATTCGTCTTCTCCAGTCCACTCTTTCGTACAAATCTCGGCTAAACAGTACCTTCGATAAGTGTTGGCTTGAATTGCTCCTACAGTAGAAAAGTAAACATATTATATAGTTACTCGAACATTTGTTATTACGTTTCAAAGAATGCTCTCGTCTTGTGATCCTATGTTGGTTGCATTTCATTATGCAGAATTTCCATATGAATATTTCAATGTAACATTACGCGGTTTACCTCTATCTGTGTACAATGTAGTTTTGCCAATTTGTTTTACAACACCTACGTTATTTGAAGAAGACCATCCGGCCTAAAAGAAGAACACAATGTGTTTACTTTCTTTCCCTGGAAAGCTATTTTTTTAACTCAAATATAACCTTTGCCCTCTTTCATTTACCTCACAGTTACAAGTTCCGTTAGTGCTAGGTATAAAATTCGGATACGTTCCTTCATCGAAGATGTTAATTTTGAAACGTTCCTTCAAGGCAGCCGTTAATTTTTGTGAAAATGGATCAGCATCTACTGTCTGCTGAGAGGGACAGTTCTTTCCGAAGGTCCATCCGCCTCTTTTGGCGTCAAACACGTCTTCCCACTGTAATTGATACAGAATCGGTTATGTATTTAATTTTCTTTTGATTTGTTCAGAATAGAACAACCATATTTGTTGAGAATTTTGAGTAAAACAGTACTTACCTTTTCAGTGGGTAAGGTGCTTTCTGAAAAATCGCCATCTTCACTCGCAGTGTCAGATGCGTTCACACCGTCGTTGTCAGAACTTTAAAAAGAAAGAGAAAACTAAATAATGCAATTAAATTATATAATACATAACAATATCATGCGTACGAAGCTCCTTCTTCATTCCTCTTGTTTTCTACTACCAAGCGAAGAAAATTTACGAGCACTGATTTTTAATTCAAAACCACTACCGTATTCCAAAGCGATTAGAGAATCGCTACTGAAATGGTAGCAAAGTTTTGTTCCGTTATTGTAAAATTTAATCGTAGCACATGAACAATTTCCGAAGCAAAACTTTCAACATTTTGGGACGGATTTTTGTTGACTTTAAAATAAACATTTGTTATTACACTCGTCATTACAAGCCAGGCGTGCGATTGCCACACGCCTAAATAAATCTTGGCGTGTGTGGAGG
Source organism: Turritopsis dohrnii (assembly GCA_027922465.2). Lineage (NCBI taxonomy): Eukaryota > Metazoa > Cnidaria > Hydrozoa > Anthoathecata > Oceaniidae > Turritopsis > Turritopsis dohrnii. The sequence continues at coordinate 62,869 of BQMF02000718.1, read as the reverse complement.
CGTGTGCATGCCATCTTACAACCAGGCCTGCAAATACTAGAATGCTTCACAGTGGTGTAATGAACATAAATTTTGTTAAAAAGTTCTTTGAAGTTGTATATCTCCTGATTGCCTTGGATGACCAAGCCATTTTTTTGCAAAGATATGGCTCAATATCTGCTATAGATATATATGGGAAATTTCCAATTTTGCCAAAGTTGGGAACTCGGAAATCAGTTTTATTTGGAGGTCTTACTAGGATCCTAATTGGATCCTGACAGGATTCTTGAACAATATCCTGGCAGGATCTTAATAAGATCCTATTAAGATCCTGATAGGATTCCTGAACATTATCCTGGCAGGATCTTAACTCAATCCTGGCAGGATCCTAGTAAGATCCTGTAAGATAGTCCTGAAAAGGATTCTTTTGTCAGGATTTGACTCCTACCAGGATCCTAATAGGATCCTAGGAGAATCCTGGTAGGATCCTGTCCCTGTCAGGATCTTACAGGATCTTGTAGGATCTTACAAGATCGTAGGACCCTGTCAGGATTTTAACCAGGGACTTACAGTAAGATTTGAGCGGTTGTAAGCCAATTATATAGCGCCCAAAATTGAAAATTTGCAGGGTCCAACACCGATAGCTGCCATGGTTTGTCTCACGTAAGCGAGACTCATGTGTCACCCAACACCGCCCAAATTCAAATCCTGTATTACTCCCTGTAAGGATATGGCTATAGATATTTATATCTGTCTAGTATATGTACGAACTGAAAAATCCTAAACAAAAGTGAAAGTGATGTCTACAGTCTGTATATCGGAGACGCGTGTGATCACACATGCACAAAGCACAATAACGCACATGCCAAATATTATTATCAAACACATATTACACGTGTAAATTATTGTTCAGCATATAAAATTGTGAGCTTTTTTAATTCGTTCTTACAACACCTGACACCCTCATTATTAAAAACAGAATAAAAGCATTTGTAAAACAATAAAGAGTTTTTGCAGTCGAATAGCTCTTGCAATTCTATTCCAGATATAGACTGTGTCTATTATTAAAATCATCTTACTTTGTTATCTAAATGACCCCTCAGAGAAATAAACAAACAGAAAAAGTGTAAAATGAGCATCAAAATGATTTGATATCATTAGTTCTCGATTCTCTATGTTGAAAATTTTTGAAACATTGACTTTCAGGTCTGTCTCTATTATAGGAATAAGGGTAGCATGGAAAGCATTTATCAGAGAGAATCTATCCAACTCATGCAAGAAGAAGCAGGCACCATATCTTCATGATGCATGGGATGATGAATATGATGATATGATGATTGGAGATTGTGTTTCTCAGGGAACTTTGTATATTTTCAGCAACATATAAAGTTTACAGTTAGATAAAAGTGAGCATCAACAGTTTCCTTAGAAATAGATAACACAGTGATATAGATCAGATATCCATTATAAAATCGTGCATTCATGCTTTTTAGCAGTGCTTCGACTGCGAATCTGTCGCGGACGTGAAATTTAAGCACCATCCTTAAAGCCGGTTTTCCACTAGACGGAATATTCAGCGTGGTGCGGTTATTGTTTTTCTCCACATGATCACTATTTGAACCATTTGATTGGCTGGCGGAATATTCCGCGGCGGAAAAGTTGAACTTGATCCGACTTTTCCGCGGACGCTTTCGGCGGAATTTCTTAAAAAAACAAAAGCCGCTAGACTCAAGCGGAATATTCCGCCTAGTGGAAAACCGGCTTAATGTCCCAATCTCTTATTAGCAACTTTTTACTATCAGCGGCCGAGGTAACCAAGTTTTCTAACGAGCCAATCAGAATTATTTCTTAAGATCTGAAACTGTGACTGCAACAGACTCTAAAGGCTCGTTTCCATTTAACTGCATTTTCTGCTGTAGCGTAAAAAGCTCAAGAGCATTTTCATGGCGCATGGGCAACTTGCAAAAAATACCGCTGACCGAGAGAATTTATGCTCTTCAAGATTGCTCTTGAGTTTAGCGACAACGTTGAATTCATTCTACTTTTCGCGGCGTTGTTTTTTTCTCTCATGACTGATAGCCAATCAAATTTTAGTATTTTGTAAACATTACGTAATTTTCTCGGAAAAGAACATCGGGGAAGAATCCAAAATGGCGAGTGGCGAAGACACCACGTGCAGTTTTTATGATGAAGAAGATTCTGTTATCAACCGCAACCTGCTTCTTCTTCAACAGTTCCAGGAACAAAAACAATTAAATCTTGACCCTGCAGCAATATCGTTTAATTTACCAATTAATACAAGCCAGTGTAACTTAGTTGTAAGAGATGAAAGTGATGCTAGTGGTGACACGCAGCCACAGCAGGATTATTATGACGTTGAGAATTTCATCATAGAGATGGAAACATATCCTTGCTTGTGGAACACCAGTACTAGGTCTCATCACGACCAAAACCTGAGGAATACTGCATGGAATGAATTATCCAAAAAGTTTGGGAAGCCAGGTAATGTTAGCTTAGTTTAGCATAAAATTACATTGATTCATACTTTACTTGTAGCAGCCATTTATTTTATATATTTCAGTTTAAGGCATTGTTTTGATTATCTCATTTAAGGAAATCTGCACATTTTATGTTGTTCTTTGCTTGCGTTTTTGTATAAATATCTTTTATTGTTTTGCTTGTATTCTAAGGTAAAAAATAATTAATACAAAATGTAAAACATTATAATATTCTATTGATAGTAAGTCATTTTTTGAGCAAACCTGTAAAAAATAATGTTTATGCTGCCAGCAGAGTATATAATTTGATTTACATTAATAACGAGATCAGACAGGTTGATTTAAAATTTAAAATTTGTAGCCTCTATATACAATTTCAAGCTGGAACAAGTGGGATTTGATTAGTGAAGTCAACTGAACTTCTATTAATTATTCTAATTATTCTATTGAATTTCTTTTAGTTTCTTTCCTGAAAAGCCAATGGAAGAACTTAAGAGACAATTTGAAAAGATGTTTAGTCAAGAGAGCCAGCTTGCAAAAGTCTGGTGCTGCTTCTCACACTCTGCCTAAGTGCAAGTACTTTTCACAACTGCAATTTTTGCAAGAGAAAGTTTCAAATAAAGAAACTCATAGCAACTTTAATATTGATACTATTCCAGCAAGTCCTGCTTCATCTACCGATATAAGCAGCCCAGAAGGAGTTTCCACTGGTTCTTTTGTGCATCAAATAAATACTGATAGGGCAAGTATTCCTTCACCAATCCAAAGCAAAGTGCCACCTTTGAAAAGAAAAAAAGCTGTCTCAAAGCAAAGCAAGAATGATGATATTGATGGAGAAATACTAAATGCGATCAAGGACATGAATCATGCAACAAATTCACTGATTTCTGAAGGACATAATGAAGTTGAAAATGAAAACTTTTTTTTCTGTAAAAGTTTGAAGCCCGTTCTTGACAGACTTTCACAAGAGGATGCAGCTTTTCTGAAAATGGAAATCACAAAGCTACTGTACACTATTGAGTTTAAAAAATGATCTATACATGATCTAGTACGAGACCTAGTTCAATTGTTGTGTTATTTTCATTTATCCTTTATGCTCATTATTTTTCCAAGTGCTATTTTTTGATAATGTAGCATAGCTGATTTGGTGTTTATATATATTTCTTTATTTATAAATCCAATGTAGTACACATAATCTTTTGTTCCAATTACAGTGTTTCAAACTTCATCAAAAGGGTCAATTGTTCTTTGCACATACTCCCATTGCCAACTTACTTCTCCTTCCGGTGAGTTGAAGTATAACATAAAATCGTCTCTAGTTTCTTTTGCTGTTTTCGTATAGTTATTTGATCCTGTATTTCCTAGTGGCAGCATTCCAGTGTATGAATGAATCTCATTTCTCCATTCACCGTTTTCAACAGAAACTTCCTGGTAATCACTATCAGCAAAGCCAGGTGGACAGTATCCTGTGTCCCCAAATTTATTTTGACTCATCATCAAGTAATTATGTAAGGCTACTACAGCTTTTGTTATGGCAACAACAGTGTCAACTTTCGCTATAATAGGCTTCCTGAAGATTCTAAATCTGGCAGCTGCAATCCCGAAACAATTTTCAATCAACCTTCTAGCTCTTGACAAACGATAGTTAAATATTTTTTTGTTAATGTCGGCATCTAATCTAGCGAAAGGTTTTAGCATAAAGGGTTTCATCTGAAAAGCATCATCTGCGACAAAAACGTACGGGTACCACTTGTCACTTCCGTTGATTGGAGAGGGAAAGGGTCTATTTATTAAGTTATTGTCAATTTCATAACCAAGTTGACTATTTTTGTAAACCCCTCCATCACTTTGACGACCAGAATCTCCGATGTCAAGCATAGTGAATTCATATTGTGCATTACATACTCCAAGCAAGACTATGCTATGCGTCTTCTTGTAATTGAAATATTCGGAACCACTTCGTGGAGGAGCCTGCATTACAACATGCTTTCCATCAATGGCTCCTAAACAATGTGGAAAGTTCCATCGTACTTCGAATTCTTTTGCGATCCTCTTCCATTTGTACTCTGTATCTGGTACGTCAAGATAACCATGGGATCTGATCTCATTCCAAATAACAACACAAGTTTCTTGAATTATTCTACTGACAGTTGGTGGGCTTACTCGGAAGCTGCTTGCGATAGAAAGTTGTGCATCACCACTAGCAAGATACCAAAGTGTTATACATAATCGCTCACTTGGTCCAGTCACATCGCGAAAAAAAGATGATTTTGAAATTGAGGGAGCCACCCAAGAAAGTAATTCTTCAAATCTTAATGTTGACATCCTGAAGGCCTTAAAAAAATATTCTTGATCAAACAACATGAGATCTTTGACCAAAATTGTGTACAGTCCCTTTGAACGTCTTTCTTGAAATAATTTTCTCATCCATAGTTTTTTCTTTTTCGTAGTTTTGTATTTTTGTCTGCGACGTAAACGTAAGATAAACAAAGCAGACATTTTTAGCTTATTAATTAGCAGTAATCTCTTCTTCACTGCAAACGACATGCTTAAAGAGACACGCTTGTAAAAGAAAAGTGACGCTCAATGGAAATAAGTTTTTATAAAGAGAAAAATGCTCTTGAGCTTTTTACGCCACAGCGTAAAATGCAGTTAAATGGAAACGAGCCTTAAGATATATAGATAGCGAGTGTGTGTCACACTTTTATTTTAGAGAGTGATAAATTTTGTTGAATTTTACGGTCAAAATCTTCTTAATCGTGGTCATATTTTTCGTTAGGCCATGCGTTTTTTTACGATTATTATAAAGTAGCAAGTGCCGTGACGTCAGTTTTTTAATCTATCACGGGGAATCATTGCATTGCATCCCTAATCGAACGCGACGTTTTTGGGGAAATATCTTGAGAACCAATAGGGAAAACTGACGTTTTTTAGGGTCCGCGATACGGGTGATGGGGTGACACAAAATTTGGGCCTAAATTTAATTTGGTATTGCGGCTATGACGTCATCAAAATCTTTAACCGACGATATCTCTGTAACGGTTGGTCGTAGCGAAACGATCCCATACACTTTTTTGATCAGTTTTTCGAGCTCTACAACATAGATACACTTTTGGACTGCGATTCTATGATCTATTTTTTCGTCACGGGGTATGTACACGGGAATGGTGGATTTGACCTATTGTTTTCGAAGTTAAGTTTGGTAAAAATTTTTACCCGGGTTACTAGTACTATCACAATACTGAAAGAAATCTAAACAAACTAAAAAAACTTCAAAAAAAACATTAACCTTATGAATAATTATTAAAAACACAAACGTAAAAACAGAATTTCTATATCTAAAGAGTTAATAAACAAATGAAAACATTCACATTTTTAATCTGAGTTCAAATCTCCTCTAATTCACAAAAGTTAAACAACCCTTTATTCTTATTTGTACAGCATACTAAAGTCTGTTCATAAATTATATGCACTGATTTCAGCTTTTATATAAAAACCAGGCTCAAGGGAATTTATGTAATTTGCTAAATCTGGTTTCCACATGGTAACTGAAATTAGTGCACATATTTTTTGAACAGACTTTAACTGTGTTCTAAATAGATATATACTATTTTAACTTTAGTTTAACTTCAAACAAAGTAGGATACCCTTTACTACCAGTTCACATCCATCATGTTAGTAAACAGCATTGATCTTCTTCTGCAGCCATTTTCAAACACTTATAAACTCTTTACTTTCCATACTTCATATCTGTTAAACAAAATAATAATGCTTAAACTACTACTAATGAAAAACACACACTGAAAAACATAAAACTGGTTTCTTTGTTTGGAAAAACTGCTTTTATGCTTTTATGAGGTGACTTACTGGATTTTGCAGAAGACTTTCTTCTATAAACATTCACTAAATACCTCTGTAAACTTTTTTTACTTTCCAGTAAATGTAGTAAACCTTTTACCTTTCACCTTCGTCTGCTTTGTGCTAAAGTGTCTGTAGACTAACGGATTTACAAAGGGATTCCATTGCCATCGATTTTTGATTTTCGGCAACCAATCAAAAAATTTCTTGTGTTTGGATTGGCTTAAACAAAAATGATGTTAGATTCCCCGTGCTATTATACTAATCGTGAATGTGTCTTGTGTGGTTGAACTGCCGCTACATGACCACGATTAAGAAGATTTTGACCATTAAAAAAACAAAAACAAAACACTCTCAAAGTTAAATGTGTTACACACATTGCGAATTAGTATAAGTAGATTTTTAGGATATATGCATACTTGAATTTTCTTTTTGTTTTTTTTTCTTTTTCTGTTGCTTTTTATTTCAATATTGTTACAGCATGATTAGGTTTTCCATATTATTGTACAATTGAAAAACTATTCTTTTAGGTAATAATTAAAAAAGCATCAACCATCAAAGAAATGAAACTCATGGTTTTAATCATGAGGTTGATGGTTTCTGGAAGAACAGACTATACATATATCATTTCAAAAAATTATTAACGATTGCAGTCGAGTAACAAGCACAAGCGAAACAGTTGGAAGGTATCAATTTGTTTTTATTTAACATTTTGTAAAGTTATTATATGTATGCTTTTGTATGATGGTACCGAAGGGTCAAACTTCTATAAAAAAATTACAAACTTCTACAAAAAAATTTCAAACTTCTATAAAAAAAATTTCAAACTTCTACAACTTTTATTTACAAATTTCTCTTGGCAACCGTCATTCCTGAAAGCATGAACAATCAATAAAATGGACGCCGTTTTAAGGCAGGTCGTTCGTGGTCAGGTAGAATCCTACATGAGCAAGTAAAAATGATGCTGAATCATCGAACGACAGCAAGAGACGCAAAACTGAGACTCGCCTTGGAAATCTGTTGTCCAAAGTTTGTCAAAAATCAACATCGTCCTCTTCTTCTCCATCAACATCAAAGAAAGAAAATTGAAAGTTAAATGGGAGAGATTCAACTCAATAAAGGATCATTACGAAATTGTAAAGCAAAAAGGATGGTTGTGGGTATCGGTTCATTAAATTGGAAGTTGGAAAGGCTATCACATTTGAAGAAATAAAAAAACAAAGCCATGGAATTGTCTTTTGATCAGAAAAGCTGTAATAATTTTATGGAACATTCATTGGAGTGCATCAAATCTTTACGTGGACCATATGGGGAATCACTATGTGAAGACATGGAAAAAAAGGGATTTATTTTATCTAAAAGTTGGTTTGTCCTATCAACTAAATCTCTGGACTGTAAAGATGACGTATCCGTAGATTTCATTTCTCTCACTCCTCAACCTGTTACTGAAAGTGACCAATCTTTGTCTTTAGCATGTGGATTCGAGGATGAAGCTGAGAGGCATATCTGTCCAGTATGTTCTTGTACTTATAACATTATAAACACATGTCTTATCTGCACTCAAAACAATGAGTATAATGCATTATCCATTAATGATAGGAACTTGAACTTGTTTGACAGACTTGATGAGCCATGTGTTAACTCTGATGATGATGATATTGAACAGCTGAGTTGCGAGAAAGAAAGTTCCAAAGTTTAGCTGCAATGATGCCAATAAATAATGCTGATGTTGGACACAAATATAAACTCAAAAACACACTAGGCAAAAATACATCCCATGCTAGTGAAAAAGGATCTAATTAACTTATTCATGACCAAAGAAGTAAGATTTATTATATCTTTCATTAATTTAGTCTAATAAACCTGAAAATTTGCATAACATTTTCTCCAGCAACTGCTTGATTTCACTAATCTCAAACATAAACATACCAAGATGCTCCTCAAATGAGAAAACTTTTTTGTTGACAATTTGGATGTTAGATTGAAATTTTGTGTGGTTTCTGAATATACCGGAAATTGCTGTGAATTATTACATGTGTTTTATTAGATTGCTTTATAAATAGTAAAAACAAAGGCATACTGAACAAATGTGGATGGTCATAACATTTTTCTATAGATCCAAATGTTGGATGTTATTCAATACACATGGATTGATCCACGTGGCTAAGAAGAAGAAGGGGTTGGATCAGCTGTATCTCGTGATGTATACTCTTCATTCTGGAGTGAAGTATATGATTCTTTTTTAGATGGGGAACAAGAGCGAGTGCCGCAAGTGCTTCATTATCTCCACAAGAAAGAATGGTATGCCATTGGTGTGATCATTTTGAAAGGTGTTATCGACACTGGATATTTCCCCATAGTTTTGTGTAAAGCCTTCTTGTATTTTTGTGTTTGTTTGCAGATGTATCAGAGGATTTGTTAATATCCTCATTCCTGAAATACTTGTCACCAGATGAAAGTGAATTGGTGGCAAAAGTTTTTGATGATTGTGAAAATAAAGATGTCATTCAGAGTGAAGAATTTGCTGAATTTTTAGAACAATTCAATTGTAAAACGTTAGTGAAAGAATCTAATGTTAAATTGGTTATCCCAGATAACTCGTAAAGAGCTTATTCAGAAAAGTCATCTGATGGCTAAAATTTTTATTTATTTCTAAAAGGTTTATTATAGAAGTTCCAAATATTTGTATAGACTTTCAAAGACTTTTGTGCAGAAGTTCTAAGATTTTTTGTGGAAATCTTGAAAATTTGTTATAGAAGTTTGGAAATTTGTTATAGAAGTTTGATCCTTCAGTGCCATCGTACTTTTGTATCTGTGTTATATATTGCCATTTTTTTACACTAAAGTTACTTGATTGTTATGTTGGCAGTATTTTTCTATATAACTGTGAAATTTGGACTTTGACAAAATTCAATAGACGCATTTCTAACCTTACGCCTGTTACTACATAATGTATTTATTATATGAAAATGTAAATGATGATGATGATGATGATGATGAATGCAAGAGTTTTCATAAGTACAGGTCATTAGATTTACATTAGACAAGGCAAAAGTTCAACCGCATAAACTACACTTGAGACATTTTTAAAATTTAAAAAGGTTTAATCATTTCCACGATATATGTTTATTAAACTTCTAATCATGTACTCTGCAAAAATTTGGAAAAACTTAATTGTCACTATGCAAAATTTTATACCAACTAGCCGCCAAGGCGGCGTCGCTCGCCGCCCATGTTCAGCCTGGGTTGTATCACCTCCCAAAGAATTCACGAAAAATGGAATTAAGGAATTGACAATGGAAAGTGTTCCCATCGTGTAGAGCTCGAAATTCTGAGCAAGAAAATGTAAAGGATCATATGTCTAACACGAACTGTCTCGGAGATATCGTCAATCAAAAGTTTTGATGACGTCATAGAGCCCCATCCCCAAAAATATCGCCCAAATTTTTTCGTCACCCCATGGCCAATATCTCGGACTCCAAAAAACGTCAGTTATTCCTATTGGTTACCGAGATAATTTTCCCTAAATGTCGCATTCGATTAGGGTCTCAATACAATGGTTTCACACTGACGTCGCACAAAATAAAATAAAATAATTACTCTAACAACTTAATCTACCATTTTGCGTGACTTACAGACAGACGGAGAATCTGCTATTAATATATAGACTAGCCGCCAAGGCGGCATCGCTTGCCGCCCATGTCCACCTGCTCTGTATCACTGTATATCAGTTTAACAATACACTCAAAACGCAAAGAGAAAAAACTTTTCAACTTATTATTACCTTTCGTTTTACCTGCTCTAACATGGGTGCTGTCAGAAGTAGGTGAAAAATGGCTTCTCTTAAAAAGATCACACGGGAGGAGAGAAAAATGCACGTGCTAAATGAATGACGTGAATAAAAAACGTTCGAACAGATTAAAATAGATTAAAAGAAATCGATTAAAAGAAATTAAGACAACTATTAAGACAAAAGCAAAAAAAAAATTTTGTTTCATGATACTCTTTTTTTACCTATCGGTTTTTAAACATTTTGATTGCTCGAAAAAAAGGTTCACCCGTCTCAGACAGTCGGGCAAGCGTTAGGATACACTGGCAAACCGAACATGCTGCCACGTTCTGCCACTGCTGCTTTTTGTCCAAAAAGTTTAATAAGTTAGTTTCTTTGTATTTAGTTGATGTATTGTTTTCAAAGCCAAGTCAACGTGGAATATAAAACTAACAATTATAATAAAAACAAAAAGTTATCTCTATTGGTTCACCAGCAAAAAAAAGTCACGTTCGATTGGGGTTGCAATGTATTTGTTGCAAACTGACGTCGCACACAAAAAAAGAAATAATTTCGCTCACAACCCAATCTACCATTTTGCGTGACTTACAAACAAACAAACAAACAAACAGACGGAGAATCGGCTTTTAATATATAGATAAACAATAAATTTGATTATAGAATGTGATAATGCTATAATGTTCTTTATTAATAATATCAAGGACTCAGTGATTTACTCAGATAAGACAATGCATACACATGTAATTCAACCTAAATGTTATAAATTTATATGAATTCAATATGTCTATTCTAGCTTCCTAACTGACAGCAGTTAAAATTTACAGAGAGTCAAGATAAGTTTCATATTTGCTATCGTAAATAGGAAGTCCCCATTCCTAATTAAGGGCGTTGGATAATAAACCAAGAACTATATACAAGTAAATAAGCTAAAATAGCTCGAGAAACATCAAACATAAAATGATGCACAGGCAGAGAGGGTAGACAAGACATTCTTGTATGTTGTTGGTGCTGAAGAGGAAACTGAGCTGAGCTGTACGTATCCAGAGTTTAGAAAGCACTACAGCCCAGACATGAAACAAACGATCTTGTGTTTATAGAAAGGCTTAATTTTTCTAAAAATAAAAGCATTCCTTTTCACACACTTTTTTTTTGGAACATTGAGCACCTGTTTTTAGAATAGAATGACCTTGGTAGAATCATTGTAAGATAATTATAAATTTCTACCCTTTACTTTTGGTTTTGAAAGTGTAAATCTTCTTTTAAATCTATTCAATATTGATCAATCAATGTGGAAGTCTAAGTGGGCTTCTTCGGTTTCTTCTATGCGAACGGTGTGCAAATATAAAGTAAAAAAATACCCGGATGATCACATGGTGGAAAGTCAAGCCAATAAACTAGTGCTTCTAAAGTTAATTAGCACCCTTGCGAAATAGTGGCGATTTATGCACCAATGAACATTAAGAACATTAAGTATAACATTTTTATGAACCAATCAAATTGGAGAAACAGGTATGACTAGGTTTGGACAGTAAGATGAAAACAAAAACAAAGACGATTGTAAAGGCTTTCTTGCTTACGCAGAAATAAAAAAAAACTAAGAAAAACAACATCAATCATAAAGTATTTCTTGATACGCAGAAATCCAAAAACTAATGCCTGTAAAAAACTGTTACATGTGTTAAATTCTGCGACACATTGCAAGCTGAACATGGGTGGCGAGCGACGGCGCCTTGGCGGCTAGTACATTAATAACAAAAACTCCTCGCTTTTTAAAGTTATCATTTCAAGAGTGAACGAACTAAAATTTAAGAGAAGCCTTTTCTATTGGAATTTATAGTTGAAAAGCATTGAAAACGCAGTAAAGTCTTAAGCAAAAAACAAAAACAAAACAAATTGAATAGAAGACATTTGAACATCTTATAATACCAGGGAGCGAATTAAGTAATAAAAAGTCGATCGCGAAAATTTGCGAGCGTAGCGAGTAAAAATAGGGCCGCAGGCAAAATTTTTTGAACTTGGTTCGCATCACTTCCCGATCCTTATCGCACATTCTTTGGACACCTCTTCCTATAGGTGTCTCTCTCACAACTCGCTCCAAATACGGCAATGCGCCCATTTTACTTTTTTCTTCTAATCTTTTTGCCTCCCTGTGCTGTGCACTTTTGACATGAGTGTTCAAACTGTCCTTTTTTACACTTTCTGACCCTGGCTTCAACCAGGTCGCCTGAAAACCTTTGCAATGTTTAATTCTGGGCTCCCACTTCTTGCATGTTTGGCATCGTAATCTTGTGACAGAATTGCCAGTCATGTCAAATTCTAATGAGCAACCAAACAATACTTCCCATTTCTTACAAGTCTTGAGGCTTGCTTTGTTATCTTTTGATACTGCTTTACTGGAAGATGCCATTTTCTTTTTTTACAAGTTGTTGCGAACATGTGACAGATGATAAAGATGGAATATGCAATGTCTTCTTCATGGAACGCTTCTCGAGTGTGTAAACACGTTTCACCAACTTAACCTCGTTTATAATGTTACCGTTATATATACTCGTTTTTACCGTTTATAAAAACATAATCAGAAAAACGCCTTAAAGTTTATGTGAATTGTAGGAACACTTCTTTACAGCATGCGGCAAAAGTGTAAAACGTTTTACCAACTTTACTATAAAGGAATCACAAAAAGAAAGAAAATCAGGAAAACGTTTCACATCGTGTGATCTTTTTATTAAAGAAAAATATTTAACAATAAAAGGAAGCAACAGGTAGTTTCCCCCAGATTTGCGTAATTTGAATGAAAGAAAAAAGAAAAAAGGATAAACACTGAAATAAATGCTTTTTGATATGTTTTTAGTTTACATCTGAAAAAAATGTAGATCGCGAAAGTCAACTTTTAGTTTTATTATTTTATTTTATTTTGAAAAAACAGATCGCGATTCGCGATTCGCGATCCCTTAATTCGCTCCCTGAATACTAATTCGCATTGTGCATAGCACTTTTATTTTAGAGAGTGATATATTTCACTAAATTGTACGGTCATTGTCCTCTTGTGCGCGTAAAACCACGTAGATGCGAGAGACACTTTTTCACGATCATTCCAAAAGCATGTAGTATTTGACGTCAGTTTTTTATGATCACGGGGAATCATTGCATTGCATCACCAATCGAACGCGACGTTTTTGGGGAAATATCTCAAATACCAATAGGTATAACTGATGTTTTTTAGGGTCAGTGATGGGGGTGATAGGGTGACACATCATTTGGGCCTAAATTTAATTTGGTACTGCGGATATGATGTCATCAAAATCTTTGAACGACGATATCTCTGCAACGGTTGGTCATAGCAAAACAATCCCATATACGTTTTTGATCAGTTTTTCAAACCCTACAACATGGGCACATTTTCCATTTCCAATTCCTAAGTTGAAATTTTGGTCACGAGAATCGTTCACGAGAAAGGCGATTTTGACCCATCCTTTTTGAAGTTAAGTTCGGTAAAAAGTTTTTACCCGGGATACTAGTCATATAATAATATAATAATTTTCTTGAATTAATCTCATTAGCCTGCTCAAAAAATAACCTTTTTGGCTTGCCTTGCAACAGTGTGAAAGCATTATTCACACTGTATAGCTGTATGAACTCTTTATATCCAAATAGGACCAACTTACTAGTGCACCATAAATTTTTTCTTACACAAAGAAGATGAATGCAAAGGGCGGAGCCTGTGGTAATGAACCTCTTTATTTTACAAGGAGATATGCAAATAAAACATCGCTTGAAGAGCATTGCTAAACAAGACCAAAACACTATGTACGTTGTTCCTTGTGGATAATTTTCTTCACCATCATCTTCTTCTGTTGACGATGAATCGTTCGTATCAAAACAGTCACTGAAAGAAGTATCCAGTTCGTTTTGAGGTTCTTCATCAGAAAAATCTGATAAGATATCCATGTTTTCTCCTGACCTATGTCAGTTTCTGTAGAAGAAGTATATGAAGGAGTTTCAAAGTCTGTCAGTGTAGATTTAGTGTTTATAAATAACTCATTCTCTCTATCAAGCTGTTCCATAGCATCGTTGTTTTCAATTGCGCTAGTAATTAACAAGCGTTTTGTGAAAGTTTTGTTCCTCTTTTCCGTGTTGACCCTTTTCAAAGAAGGTTTTGAGAAGGAAAAAACTGTTGGAATAGCATCAGCCTTTAAGATCCGTCTGATAGGCATACCAAGTATCTCATTCTTAAAATATATGAAATATTCATTTTATATATAAAAGTAGTTTATCATCATGTTCCTTTCCTCATATCAAAATGAAAACTAATATTTACCTTGAGATCTCTCTGAAAACATTCTTCTTCAAAATGCTGATTACATGTGCTTTCATGTGATAACCACCACTCTTCATATTTCTCAGTGTTCTTTTTGGCTCCCCAAGCAGAACATTCGTGGTACACCATACTTTTTACAACATAGTCCAGCACAGAAATCACAAATACCACCCCGTTCTTAAAATTATGGCCTCTCTTTTGCCATGTGCCATCTACAGTCACAACAGTTTTATATATAACTGTACTATTATCCAATTTGCCAATACTCTCAGAATCATTTTCGATCACTAACTGTTTTACTTTCTCAGCAGCAATATGCAATTTTTCTTCAGTTAACTGTGTTATGTTAGCATTTATAATTTTTCCAGTTCTGTTATATGGGGTTTTGTTAATTGGTTGAGCTAGATTCATTGCGCGACAAAATCATTTTAATCCAGGGTGACCAGATGTTTGGGATGCATAAACAGAACGTACATTATCTCAAATGTACCATATAATGTGGATAGATCTATTTTTATACTGGAATAAGAGATTGAGCTTTCATAGCAATTTTGACACTCTAGTCAGCAGTGGCACTCCTTCCACTAGAAGAATGGTCAGAAACAGCCAGTGATTGCTTTCTGCTTCCTCTAAAACCTTTCCTTTTTTTTAGCAGTACGAGATCTCAAAGTTCTAAATTTCACATTGGAATTTTATATATATTTAGTGAGTAGTATCCCGTGTAAAAATTTTTTACAGGTTTTAATTCTGAAAGTGACATCTCAAACCTGGTGTCGAAAAATCAAATCACAGCATGATGAACAGAAAGGGTATCAGTGCTGTAAGTACTTTAAACTTTAGATATAGGAGCGCAGAACAGTCGTTTTACTTGGAAGATCTTAAACTCATCAAAAATAAAAATATGTGCTGCATATGCATCGGCTTTTTTCACTTTGTAAAATAAATTGTATCGATTGAAGATGCAATGCAATGGTTGCCCGTGATGAAAAATCTAACGTCAATATGGAAAAAAACACTTCTCACTTTTTTAATTAAAAAACTCTAGGTATATTCCAGCTAAAGCATCTTTAGTTCACTATCAACACTGGAGTTATGAACAGAAAAACTTTTTAATCGGAAGATCTGACACACATCATCATATTCATAATACATTTTTCATGATAGTAGTAAAAATAAATTGTGGGTACAGGAAAACAACAAAAATTCTGGATAAATAAACTGTGTTCTAACTAAATAGATCTATAATATTTTAACTTTGGTTTAACTTCAAACAAAGAGAATATACCTATCCATACTAATTCACATCATCGTGTTAGTAAACAACAACATCTTCTGCAGCCATTTTCAAAACCTTATAAACTCTTTACTTTCCATATTTCATATCTGAAAACAAAATAATAATACCTTAAACACTACTAATTTAAACCACTACTTTCCAGTACACTTTCCTACTGTAAACATATACTTAAAACACTTTCTTCTGCTATTTCTTTTCCACTGAAATTACGCTACCATATTTATATACTGAAAAACATAAAACTACTTTCTTCGTTTGGAAAAACTGCTTTTATGCTTATTTGAGGTAACTTTCTCTATTTTGCAGAAGATTTTCTACTATAAGCATACACTAAATACCTCTATAAACTTTCTTTTCTTTCCAGTAAGTGTAGTAAACCTTTCACCTTTCACTTTCGTCTGCTTCGTACTAAACTGTCTGTAGACTAACGGATTTACTAGCGGATTCCGTCGGCAACCAATCAAAACGGCCAAAAAATAATTTCTTGCGTTTTGATTGGCTTAAAAATTGATTTTTTCTGCATTTCTTCACTGCACTTTCTTCTACATAGCCATATCTGATAACTAAAACAAAGTAAATAAAACATTCAAACATGTGTTGGATGTATACTCGTTATATGTTGTCCGTTTTCGTTTTCCACATAAAAACCATGATTTTACATAATACATACATAAATAATACGTCAATACATTTACTTACATTCTTTTATTAATCTAAAATAGAAAAACAACAAAAGAAAAGGAAAAAGTTAAACAAAAAATGTTTTATAATAACGTTTTATGCTTTTTTAATGGTCAAAATCTTCTTAATCGTGGCCATATAGTGGCAGTCCGACCAGTGAAGAAACTCTTCCACTGCAATCCAACAATCATTTGTTTTGATACGTGATTGTCTTTTCGCCAAAACACTCTCTAAATTAAATGTGTTGCACAGGATTGCGGATTATTATAAGTAGACTCTAACCTATATATCTATATCTAGAAAAGGAAAAACATTAGAAAAAGCATAAGAAGTGTTTGAATACCCTGTATATCGTTCTCATGCACTTTTTTGCAAGATAATTAATGGAAGAATTCATCTAGCAGCTCAGCAGTGATGAAAGTGTTTGTTTGTTCTTTCTGTGTATTACTAATAGATAAACATCAGATTGATCATTTGAATTTTTTTTCTTTTCTTTTTTAAAAAAGATGTTCGCGTCTGGAGGGAGCGGTGCTCGACCTCTTGATCCGCGTATGCAATGAAATTATTGTTCGAACTTTGCTTGCAATTTTCGACGATTGATCTTTTCGTTTTTCGGCGATCACTTCCGATAACCTTTAAAAACTTTTAAAACTTCGAGCATTCTCTTCCCATTGCTCCATTTGCCACGAAAACTAACGGTGTGAATGTTCTGTTTTCAGCCTGCAAAACCCAATCACAGTATTGCCTTTTTCATTAGACAAGAAGCAGTTTTCGACTTTTGTTTTGCTGTATCTCTGAGCAAACAGGTTAAAAACCCTCACATCAAAGAATGCTCTTTGACCAGCTGTCCAAAAGTTGAGAGCGCTGATATCCAATCTTGCTTCTCTCGATCTGTTTGCTTGTCTGGGTAGATCTTCATTCCCTAGTTCATTGAGTAATGGTTCTTTTCTCACGTCAACACATACTTCTTTCAACAACTTGGCAGTGATGTCACGTACTTCGTTATGTCGCAATGACACAAAATCTCCTTTCTTGCATGAAAGCGCATGTGATACATAGAATGATGTGGGTATTCGGTCGAGTGGCCAATTGTATCGGACCTGTATTGCATCCCAAAACTCTTGCTTTGATAATTCAAAGCCTTGTTCCTCGTTGGGTTCACCGTCAACCAGTTTGAGACGTCTTTCTGCTTCAGCGTTTCCATCATACGCTTGGTCTCTTCGTCTGCCGTCTCTAAGACGTTTTGAAGCTTTCCTTGGTTGCGTTGCTGTCGTTCGCTTCGAAGACAACTTTTTTGTCTTAGCTTCAGGTACATCCTTTTTCTCACCAAGAATTTGATTTTGCAGGTCGGCCATGGCAATCATTGAATCTAGATGATTGTTTTCAGCTTCTTCTGAGAACATTTTCACCGAGACGTGGTGGTAGAGATAACATCATTCTTTCTCCGTCGTTGACCTGTAATTGCTTGGGTGAGTTTGTGACGCACAACTTTGTTGCTCTTTTTCAGTTCTTCATCAATTCCTGAGATGGTACGTAGGAAATAGGTAAGTTTGTGCTGGTAGCTGCTTATGTAGACTGAATATGCCGCTTGAGGACATGTAGTCACTATTTCTGCAAGAAGATTGATTTCATTTTTCCATTTTTTGATCTTTTTGCTGATGAACGCTTTCTTGTTTTCGTCTGTGCCAATCACCGCACCAAGATGACATTCTCCTTTCACCGTTATCTTCACCTGCGTTCCATCAAATATTTCATGTGCTTCAGCACTTCGTTTTTCTTTGACAATTAGCCATGATTTGTCTGGTTGAGGGAAACATCCATATGATGACCAACATTGAGGAGAATATCCCACCATTGCTTCAATGCTCCGATTGATCCTGCTGCAGTTATATCATCAACGAAAGCGAGCATTTTGTTGTGTTGATCACCGATTGGCATTAACATTATGTGGAGCATCTAGATTATCCCGAGCGCATAGATAGCCATTCCAAGTGGATCCCCTTGAATGATTCCCTCCATAGATTTGACTTCCAGACCACCGATGACGAAAAGTCGTGCTGTGTTTACATAGCAGTTTACAACGTATGTAGCGATTTCAGGGCATACATACTTGATGTTGTGAATGAGTGCTTCATGATTCAAGTTGTTAAATGCGTTTGCAGCATCGACAAGAATAACAGCATCAGTGTTCTCATTTGCATACACCTGTTTCATATCGTGAATGGCTCCTTCACTGACTGAGCTATGACCACACATCTGCGCAATGGATGAAGCCTGTAAAACGTCTTCGGAGAAAGCACTCATGACAACTTTCCCCATGATGCGGCCTTAGCACTTCTTCAACACTGATCAGCCACAGACCCGGGTTTGTGTTAAGAGGTACGAGTCGAGAAGCCATCAATGGTGCCAAAGATGAATCATTGAATGCGACTGTACATATTCTCCTTATCATTGATGCGACTGCTCTTCGAAGATCTGCACCTGCTTCACCGTAGTCTCATGAAACAAGAATTCGTTGCCAGCCCTCTGCGTCCAAACCTGATGGTCCAGAACCTCCACGAGTGATCTTAGCCGCTTCGAAAACCATTGCTTCATTGATGATGTCAAAAATAATGTTTTCCAACTTTTGAAGCGGACATTGCAATTTGGCGTCTTGATTCGGTTTTCGTGACTCGGGATGTTTGATTTTTACCAATGCTTTGGTTTCATCGTTTAACGACAAAATCCCCCCTTCCATGTTGTTTGAAAGGAAATTGATTGCTGAGTTTGCATTCCCTTTCGACATGTGCTCTCGAAACTTCCGAGAAATAACATTAAAGTTTTTCTTTTCTAAAAGTGGGATGCACACTTGCTATTATATATAAGACTAGTGACCCGGGGTAAAACAGTTTTACCACATTTAACTTCGAAAAGGATATATGCCAATCCCGTGTCGAAAAAAGGTGACGAAAAATATAATCAAGGTGTACAAACCCCATAACGAAAAATTAAACCATGGAATCGTAAGTGGAAAGTGTATCCATGCTGTAGAGCTCGAAGAACTGAGCAAAAAAATGTATGGGATTGTTTCGCTACGACCAACTGTTGCAGAGTTATTGTCGATCAAAGATAAGGAGAATCTCCACTAGGCAGAAAATTTCGCGGCGAACGACTTTTTCCGCTGCTCCACATGCGCAGAAGGGAAATGTTATGCAATAATTAAATGTCGAGAGGCGAAAAGTGGAATTGATTTCTACTTTTTGCAGGTCACTTCAAAATTTGACTAATCAAAATGCAAGAAAAGTGTAAACAAACTAAATTTTGATGAACAAAAATATCGTTGTCATTTTCAAAATGGCCGAAGAACACATTATTGACATTAATAAATTAACGAAAATGTTATTAAGTGGGCAAGTGATGTTAAGTTCAGAGAATGTGGATGTAAACAAGTCTTTAATTGATCCTGAAGAAACTGTCACCGTTGAGGAGCAACAAAAACAGCCTGAACTAAACGAATCACAAGTAAACAAGGAGGAGTTTTTTATAGTTCTCATTCTTCAAAATTTAAAAAAAAAATTTAAAAAAAAAAATTTTAAAAAACTTGAAAGACAACCTTAAAGGCTGTTTGGATAAAAGCAGAAATTTGACAAGGTCTGGGGCTGCCTTTGCATCACTTCCAACATGCAAGTACTTTGAGAAGATGCGATTTTTACATGAACGAAGCTCGAATAAACCAACAGAAAGTAATATCACTACTGCTAAAAACTCATTTGATGATCTATCGGTTGATACATCACCTTCACCACTTTCTGGATTTACTATTGCTTCCTCACCTACTCAAATTATAAACAGTGCTGGTAGTGAACATAGCTGTTTAATGTCACCTCCTCCTGTCAGTAACCAACGTGCACCGAAACCAAAACAACCACAGCAGCATTAGAGGATAACCTTTTATCACATATTCAAGAAATGAATAAGAATATTCTTTTATCTTAAGAGACACTGAAACAATAAGCTACAATAGATGTCACTTCCTATTGCAATAGTTTAATCCCTGTGTTACAAGGGTTTTCTAAACGGAAGATGCATTTAGCCAAAAATAAAATTGGCGAATTGCTATACCAGCTGGAATATAGTGAGGAATGCGAAAGTATATAATAAAGCTACAAAAAGTTTAACCTTAGACTCGATTTACAGTTTCCCATTGCCAAGGCACGGCACCTTCATTATTAAAGTAATCCTTGAAAGCGTCTCTAACTTACTTTGCATCTTGGCTGTAATTGCTTGTATCCTTAGTTTTGTGCCTCCATTCTCCAACCCTCAAGCCACCTGGACCATCATTGTCTACTAGTATTACGGGACAATAATCATATTTATCATTTGTATGGTTTTCTGTCATTTAAAAGTTGTGTAAAGCAACAACAGCTTTAGTTATTTCTTTGACTTTATTCACGCTGGCATTTATTGGGCAGTGAAATACACGGAACCTGCTAGCAGCAATTCCAAATGCATTTTCTATAACCCTTCTTGCACAGCTAAGACGATAATTAAAATTCAGCTTTTCTGTTGGTAAATTAGCATAAGGGTAAGGCTTCATCATGTGCCTCTTGAGATCAAATACGTCATCCGCTACAAAAATATACATATATATTATATATATCAGTTCATGCATCGCAAAGAAACGACGCAATGACATTCTCTTGATCGGATCAGACTCAAATTCTAGTATGGGAACTTCATCAGAAAACGAACACCCTGTTGGTAATTTTGGAATCTCCTATATCAATGACTCAGGCAGACGTTCTCGATCCTATCTCTCTATCAACAGTCTCACAGCAATGACAAGGTGCTTCAAAAAGAACGATTATGGTACTTGGATTAATCCACGTAGCAAAAAACAGCATCAAATTGATCACTTCATCGTGAATCGAAAAATGACACATCAAGTTCGAGATGCTGGAGTCACTGCTTGCCCTTCTTGACAGCGATCACCAAGCTATTTTTATCAAGCTTAAAATCATGAAAAGACTCAAAAAGAAATCCCAACCGCGTAGTAAAATGACAAACTTCGATATCTCCGCTCTTTCAAATATGACAATCCGTAACAATCTCTGCGAAAATGTTGCCGAAATCTCAAAGATACTGATCAAAATGATTTGTACAGTTCGTTTTCCGAATCAATCAAAACTGTTTGTCAAAGAACACTTCCAAACAAAATGAAACATCAACCAGGATGGTTTCAATCAAATTCGGCTTAATTGCTACCCTTAATTCAATCTCGAAACCAATCTATGAAAAATAATTTCCAACCCCCACTCGTTCCTCGTCAAAACGTCTTCATACCTCTAGAAAGAAACTTGAGCTATGATAATAGAATCGAAAAATGATTGGACACTAAACCATTGTGTAACACTCAACCGTCATCATGGTACAAAGCCAGCTTGGGAATCCCTCAAAGCACTAAAACACGGGCTCTCAAAACCGAAACCTTCAGTTTCTAGACAAATGAAAAAAACAGACAGTACTTTATGCTCCACTCCTCAAGAAAATGTGACTGTTTTTTTACGAGCATTTTAACCATCTCTACAACAGAGAACCAATCTTTGATGCTTCTACCCTTGATTCCATCCCTCATCATGATATCGTTCAAGGATGTGACCATGATCCAACAGATGACGAAATCGAAAAGGCTATTCTAAAGTTAAAGAACACTGCCCCAGGAGACTCCGGCATCCAACCGCAGATATGGAAATGTTTGATTAACCACCAGGAAACTAGCCAAATTCTCACAAACGCTATTGTCTCGATTTGGCGGACCGAAAATATACCAAAAGACTGGAACATAGGTCTTTTGACGATCCTCCCAAAGAAAGGTGATCTTGGCTTACCAAAAAACTATCGCAGGATCATGCTACTTGAGACTGCTTATAAAATTATTGCAATCATAATACAATCTCGCTTACTACCAATCAAAGGAAGTCTTGACCACGAATCGCAATGTGGTTTTAGACCTGATCGCGGCTGTATTGATGCCATCTTCACAGTTAAAATGGCCCTTCGTAAACGACGTGAACACGGGAAAGAATCTTAAGTATTCTTTCTTGACCTAGTCAAAGCTTTCGACCGTGTGCCCAGGCAGCTACTTTGGCTCATCTTAGAAAAATTCGGAGTTCCTCCAAAATTAACCAGTCTCCTTAAATCCTTACACGAAAATTTCACCGTCAAATTCACCATAGATGATATCACACTTATCATGACATGTACTATCGGAGTGAAACAAGGAGATATTCTCGGCCCTATCCTGTTTACCTTTTTTCTTGCAGCAGTAATGATAACATGGAGAGCTACAATCAACCTACCACTATGCATCTTTAGATCAAAACAAGATGCCAAAATGGCAGGTCGTAGTTAACGTGCATATTGAGAGGAATATGAATTTCAGGATTCTGAATATGCTGATGACACTGCCCTTGTATTTGACTCGAGAGAAGACGCTTGTGTCGGTATACCACTCTGAATGAACCATTTTGATTGCTTTGGAATGGAGGTCCACTCGGGGCCACCTGAGTCAAAATCAGTTGTTCTTTTCTGCTCGAAACCTCCATGTATGTATGATGACCCTTCAACTTTTGATTATGCAGATTTATCAGATATGGTTTTTGGCGGGAGATTTATTCCTATTGTTAAAGAGTTTATTTACCTCGGTAGTGTTATGAGTCGTGATTGTTCAGATGATCTTGATGTTGATCGTAGAATACAGAAAGCAAGTAATGCATTTGGTATGATGAAAAGTTCATTATTTTCGTGCACCAAGATAAAGCTTAGTGTCAAAGCTAAAGTTTATGTATCATTTGTTCTATTGATCCTGTTATATGGTTGTGAGTGCTGGAGTTTGACCGAAAAACTTTTGAATAAATTGAGAGTGTTTCACCATCGTTGTGTAAGAAGTATTTGTCGTGTCACTCTGCTCGATCGTAAACGTACATCAGATCTTCTTGATAAACTCTCTCTGGAATCAACTGATACCTACATCTATCGCCAACAGCTTAGATGGGTTGGTCATGTTATGGGAATGCCTTGGAATCGTCTTCCTCGGAAAATGTTGTCTTGCTGGGTTCGTTCCAAACGTCCTCGTGGTGCTCTGAGGTACACCTATGGTCGTTCTTTATATAAATGTTTGAGAAAATCTGGAATTGACCCTAATGTTTGGCATGTTTTGGCTTTGAATAAAATGGAATGGAGAAAATTGACTCACTCAGTGAAAATTGATCCCTAATGATATATTTTTTTGACAACACTATTTTCTTTATCAAATAGTATAGTATTTTTAATTCAGTTTATGCGCCGTGATCCTCATACTTTAGGTATGCGGCCAATGCCCTTTTTGGGGTTGGTTTAGTCTCTAATATATAAAGGTAACACTTTATCACTTTCATTTAATTTAAAATCATTTGAAATTCCTAGGGTGTTATGCTCTATTGCATACTCCAAGTGACTATTGTTGTAAACGCTACCGTCGCTCTGTCTGCCACTATCACCGGAAAAGCAGTGTTTTCGATTTCCGGTATTTTGGTAACTCACTCAACAATAAAATACTTTTGTGGATATGAAAAGATGAAACAAAAGACATGCAGAATTAAGTTACCGTAGTACTTTTGGAAAGACAACATTTTGAATATACATCTTTCCATTGATATAATCTTGTTTCCCAGTAGCAGCAACTTAGATTTTCACATTATCAAATGCCTTTGCCCTGGAACATGTGACATATAGCTGACCATGAGAAAAACATGGACTCTGCAAATACAAACCAATTTTATCAAATGTTTGACCTTGACTCTTGTTAATAGTGAAAGAGTAGACCGAACGGATAGGCAACTGTCTACGTTTCAATATAAAAGGCATACCTGTAGCTGAAGGCCCCATATTAAAAGGTAAAAGATTACTTCAACAATATGCTGTAGATTGTTACTGCAAAGTTGAATCTGACCGTCTTAATTATATTCGTCAAAACCAGCGCAATTTCCGTGTTGAGCAATATCAAGGGCTCATTGATTATCTTGAGAATGTTGCAGAAAATCGTGGCCTTCATGCAGGCAGACCCGTGATTCTTCCGTCTTCTTTTCAGGGTGGTCCTAGGGCCATGCAACAGAATTATCAAGATGCTATGGCTATGGTTACTAAAATGGGCAAGCCAGATCTGTTTTGCACATTTACGTGCAATCCCAAATAGAGAGAGATCAAGGAAAACTTAGATAATGAGCCTGCACATTATCGTCCTGATTTGATTACACGTGTTTTCAATTTGAAATTAAAAGCTCTTTTGGAGGATATAAATAAAAATGGAGTTTTGGGAAAAGCCATTTCTCATTTGTATGTTATTGAATTTCAGAAACGTTCTTTACCTCATGCTCATATTCTTATCCATTTAGCACAAGAGGACAAACTGCGTAATGCTGACGACATTGACAGCTTAATCTCTGCTGAAATACCAGATCCTGAACAGGAACCAGAACTGCATAATATCATCAAGTCATGTATGATTCATGGTCCCTGTGGGAATGCTAACCCTAATGCAGTTTGTATGGGTGATGATGGCAACTGCACCAAGGATTTTCCAAAGCGATTTTGTGAAACGACCCAAATGAACGCAAATGGGTATCCACTGTATCGCAGACGTAACAATGGCCGTACTGTGAGGGTAAGAAATGTGGACTTAGATAATCAATGGGTAGTTCCATACTGTCCGTGGTTGTCCAAGAAGTATAATGCTCACATAAATTTGGAAGCATGTACCACGATCAGGAGCGTGAAATATCTCCTTAAATATGTTTACAAGGGACATGATCGTGCTAATGTGGAGATTAATGAACGTTTGGAACATGACGAAATAAAAACATTTCTGGATGCTCGATATGTCAGTGCACCTGAAGCATTATGGAGAATATTTGAGTTCTCTATGCTTGAAAAATCGCATACTATTAAGCGATTAGCTGTTCATTTACCTGATCGCCATCAAGTTTATTTTAGACCTGGTGAAGAGGAGGCAGCTGCTGAAGGGGCATTAAAGGATAGTCACTTGACAGCATGGTTTAATCTGAACGTAGACGATCCTGATGCACGGCGGTATCTTTACTCAGATATTCCGTATCATTATGTTTTTCATGATAAGGAGAAAAAATGGAAAAAATGAAAAAAGACATTAAAACCAATAGTTGCTCGGTTATACAATGCTCGACCGTCAGAAGGAGAACGTTTTTTTCTGCGAGTTTTGTTGTTGCATGTTGCAGGTGCTACGTCTTTCGAGGATTTGCGTACTTTCAATGGAGTTGTTTACGACACATTCCGAGAAGCATGTATTGCCAGACATCTTCTGCAAGATGATGCAGAATGGCACAATACATTGGAAGAGGCTTCAACGTTTCAAATGCCCCAACAGCTTAGACAACTGTTTGTTACTATTTTGACTCACTGTGAGCCCTCTAATCCTTTTGAATTGTGGAATACATTCAAGGGGAATCTGTGTGAAGACTACCTTCGAACATTGGCTGTTGCTCAAGCTGAGCAAAGGGTTTTGGGTTATATTGATAATGTCCTGAGACAATTTGGTATGACCTTAACACAGTTTAATCTTCCTGAATTGGTTCAACAGGTTGCTCAGGAAGAAAATGATGTGAATATTTACATTGACAGGGCGGACCAGGTAAGGCCTCTGCTTAACGAACAGCAGTTAGTTGTGGCAGATGCGATTTTGTCTGCAGTTTCAAATGTGCGTGATGGTTTAGCACAAGTTGAAACATTGTTTTATCTAGATGGACCAGCTGGCACAGGTAAGACTTTTACATACAATTATGTTATTGCAGCATGTAGAGCCAGAGGTTGGAAAGTTGCTACAGCTGCATATACAGGTATTGCAGCCACCTTACTGTCTGGTGGTAGTACATTGCATTCATTATTTCGTTTGCCTGTTCCTGTTTTAGAAAATAGCGTATGTAATATAACACCAGCATCAAAACATGCGGAATACCTTCGAAGTCTCGACCTGTTTCTGATCGATGAAGCAACTATGGTTTCTACGCACATTTTCCATGCTGTGGACAGATTACTCAAGGATATTTGTGGCAGTGATGCACTTTTTGGTGGCAAGGTTCTTTTATGGGGTGGAGATTTTCGTCAGTGTTTGCCGGTTGTGAAAAAGGGAAAGCCAACCGATGTTATTGAAGTTTGCTTGACCAGTTCTGTGTTATGGGCATCAGTGTCGAAATACTCTCTCACTGAAAATATGAGAGCCAGACCAGAAGAGCAAGAATTCTGTACTTGGCTGTTACAACTTGGTAACGGTGAACTTCTAACCAAACAAAACAAACCTGCTAAAGGTTCCATCGAAATTCCTGATTGTTGTGTTGTTCCTAAAGATACTTCGATTATATCTGTTATGTACGATGGACTGGAGCCTCACGGATATGCTACCACAGCCATTCTGACACCGACAAATGAGCAATCGTTGATCATTAATAATGAGGTGTTGGACAGACTGCCTGGAGATGCAGTTTGTTATTACAGTGCTGATGAAGTGGTGTGTGACGATGAAGAGGAGCAGCAAAACTATCCGGTTGATTTTCTGAATAGTATTACACCATCCGGTATGCCTCCACATTGTTTGAAACTTAAAGTTGGGGCTATTATTATGCTTTTGAGGAATCTGAACATCAGGAAGGGTCTTTGTAATGGCACCCGCTTGATTGTTCGTGAATTGTCGCATAACTTTATTAAGGCTGAAGTTTTGACAGGGTCAGCAGTAGGGGAAATGATTTTTATACCTAGAGTACAATTGTCACCGTCCGACACAGGTATGCCTTTTGTATTGAAGCGCAGACAACTTCGCAGAAACTTCAAAAGTTTCTTTGATGATTTTGCACACTGGGTTACAGATCTGATTAATTGAGTGTCATCTCATATGTATTTCTTCTTTCTTTTAATTGGTGTGGCATTTGTCATCGTAAATAAAGATTAACAGCTTAGTTTCCAATCAGTTTATAAGGCTGCCTTAACATGATTATTTGTTCTCTGCATGCAGTAGATGATTATAGGTTTAGACACATTATAATAAGATTCAGATGTTTACAGTTAGTTTAGATGTGAAGGGAAACAATGGTGAGTCAAATTCAAACCCATCATTCAAGCTAATTTTGTTGCTACTCACAACTTATTTTTTGATTACATTTACAGATTGGCAGCAACGAATTATTGCAGACAACGTCCGTAATCATTGCTCATGATATTTATTTCATCAAACAGTTTGTCTATGCGAAGTTCGAAATAATATCGTTATCGTTACCTCACCAACTTAATTTACAGTTCGATGATGTATGAAATGGCTGTTTAAATGTCGTAGAAAATGGTTAATGCTTAATCAAAACGTTATTTTAATACACCTTTCTGATGAACATATTTTATTTTACTTTTGTATTGCAATAAGTAATAATTTATAAAATATATGCCTTTGCTGACTACAACAGACATGCATTCTTTATTAGCACCTGTAAAAACCTTTTACACTGGATGCAGGTCTTTTTGAACAGGGTTTTTGAAAAAGTTTTGGTGGGATGTGTGATACTAAGATATTATATATGTTATCTTATGGTTATTAAATCTGAATTATTCCTGGGAATTTCTGTTGCTGTTCTACGAAACCTGAACCTTTTGTATTATTATATCACTCTTTTTACCTCAGACACTGCCAAAACCTTATTTTCATGGTCTTTTAATTATTCTTTTAGGTTAATATTTATAATAAGATGGTTTCAGTGGAATGTCATGGTTTAAATCATGATGTTGATTTTGTTGGTGAAGATCATTTTATTCATTCAAACAATTTGTTATTCTGATATTGCATTAGTGGAAAGAATCATCACTGGAAGGTATCAATTTCTTCATTATTGTATTTTCGTATATTTAAGAATAACGTGTAGTTATAAAAAGCTAATGTTGATGTTTGTTTCTTTCCATACTACTTCCTATACTACTTCCGTACTTTATACTACTTTTACTTTACTACTTTTACTTTTCGTGCACTGGACGCATACTGAACATGGGTGGCAAGCGACGCCGCCTGGGCGGCTAGTCCTATTATAATAATCTGCGATTGTGCGTACCACTTTTATTTTAGAGAGTGATATATTTACTTTTTTTTCACAGTCAAATCCTTCTTATTTTTTTCCATTTTCGTCATAAAACCACGCAGAGGCGACAGACACTTATTTTAATGTTACATAATCTAAGTGTGACGTTTAATTTAACTCACATTTTTTAAACCAATCAAAACGCAGGAATTTCTTTTTTCGCCATTTTGATTGGTTGCCGAAAATCAAAACGGAATCCGTTGTTAAATTAGTATTCACGACAAAGTGGCGATGCAAAGTTTTGTGAGTTAATTTACGTACTTAAAATTCATAAAAGGCTTATTATTAACAGAAGATTTACATCACATTCAACATAAAAACAGAAGTCTGACTTATGAAGAAGTCTGACTTATGTTTTTCAGTGCAATAAAACATTGCAGCGTGGCAGGAAGAAGGTATATTTAGTACGTACATGTTTGCAGTAGAAAATGTGGATGGATGTACAGTAGAAACTTGCTGGAAAGTAAAGAAAGTTTGCAGAGGTATTAACAGTGTTTACAGTACAAAATCTACTGGAAAATACAGAAAGTTTTCAGGTACTACTTTGCATATAAGCATAAAAGTAGTTTTGCCAAACGAAGAAAGCAGTTCAGTTTGTAAAAATGGTAGCAAAAGTGCTTTATAAATATATATGTGCTGGAAAGTAAATAAAGTATAAGTAATTTGTTTACAGGTATGAATGTAGAAGTAAGGAGTTTAGAAGTGTTTGAAAATGGCTGCAGAAGATGATCAATGCTGTTTGCTAACATGTTGATGTGAATTGGCAGTGAAAGGTATCCTATTTTGTTTGAAGTTAAACTAAAGTAAAGTTGAAATATTATATATCGATTCAGTTAGAACACAGTTAATATGCTGGATAAATAAAGGGTTGTTTACTGTTGTGTTTTGAATTAGCCAGAGGAGATTTGAACTCAGTTTTGTTTTCATCTACTTATAATAATCCGCAATCGTGTGCAAATCATTTAACTTAGGAGTGATGGTTTTTTTAAAAATTTACGGCCAAAATCTTCTTAATGGTGGTCATATAGCGGCAGTTCGACCACGCAAGACACATTCACGATTAGTATAATAGCACGGGGCATCTAACGTCAGTTATTTTTAAGCCAATCAAAACGCAAGAAATTATTTTTTTGGCATTTTGATTGGTTGCCGACGGAATTCATTAGTAAATCCCTTAGTCTACAGACAGTTTAGCACGAAGCAGACGAAGGTGAAAGGTGAAAGGTTTACTACACTTACTGGAAAGAAAAGAAAGTTTACAGAGGTATTTAGTGTATGTTTATAGTAGAAAATCTTCTGCAAAATAGAGAAAGTTACCTCACATAAGCATAAAAGCAGTTTTTCCAAACGAAGAAAGTAGTTTTATGATTTTCAGTGTATAAATATGGTAGCGTAATTTCAGTGGAAAAGAAATAGCAGAAGAAAGTGTTTTAAGTATATGTTTATAGTAGGAAAGTGTGCTGGAAAGAAGTAGTTTAAATTAGTAGTAGTTTAAAGTATTATTATTTTGTTTTCAGATATGAAATATGGAAATAAAAGAGTTTATAAGTGTTTGAAAATGGCTGCAGAAGATGTTGTTGTTTACTAACACGATGATGTGAATTAGTATGGATAGGTATATTTTCTATGTTTGATGTTAAACCAAAGTTAAAATATTATAGATCTATTTAGTTAGAACACAGTTTATTTATCCAGCATTATTTTTACTACTATCATGAAAGATGTAATATGAATATTTTGATGTGTGTCAGATCTTCCGATTAAAAAGTTTTTCTGTTCATAACCCCGGTGTTGATAGTGAACTAAAAGTGCTTTAGCTGGAATACCTAGAGTTTCTTAATTAAAACGGTGAGAAGTGGTTTTTTTTCGTATTGACATTAGATTTTTCATCACAGGCAACCATTGGATTGCATCTTCAATCGATACAATTTAATTTACAAAGTGAAAAAAGCCGATGCACACTCAGCGCGTATTTTTATTTTTGATGGGTTTAAGATCTTCCAAGTAAAACGACTGTTCTGCGCTCCTATTTCTAAAGTTTAAAGTACTTACAGCACTGATACCCTTTCTGTTCATCATGCTGTGATTTAATTTTTGGACACAAGGTTTGAGATGTCACTTTCAGAATTAAAACCCGTAAAAAATTTTTACACGGGATACTAGTTTGTTATAAACTCTTTAGCTATAGAAATTCTGTCATTACATTTGTGTTTTTAACTATTATTCATAAGGTAAATGCGTTCTTGAAGTTTCTTTTAGTTTGTTTTGCTTTCTTTCGATATCGTCATAGTATGTTTATGTTTTTTGTATGTTCTTCAATTATTGTTTTTAAGTTTAATATATGTTCTCGAAGTTCGTTTTTGTTTGTTTGTTTGTCATAATACAATTAGGTATTTGAATCATTATGCATTCGAAATCTTTTTTCTTTATAAAAAGCAAAATAAAAAATACAATACCAATAAAGAATTGAAACTCATGGTTTAGATCATGATGTTGATGGTTGGTGAAGAACAGATTATCGATTTTAAAAATTATGTCCAATGTAACTTCAGCACGAAAGAAACAGTTGGAAGGTATCCATTTGTTTTCAATTCACTTCTTGTAATGTTATTCAATGTTTGCTTTTGTGTTCTGTATGTTGTATTGCTTTTTTACACTAAAGTTACTTCTATTCTGCCTATACAATATATACTTCTTTGTTGTATTGTTGTTTGTTTGTGCATTAAATCTTCTGCATGTAATAACATGATTTTGGTCTGAAGTAGGGCATTTAAATTGTTGCAATGTTTGTTTCACATCTCCAGGGTAAAAAATAATTTTCAGTTTCATTATGATTTGTTTTATGTACAAGTTACTTTGCATTAGTAGGGCATTTTAAGTTTTGGATGTTTGGTTATAATTTGCGTCTCCAGGGTAAAAATTTTCATTCTGATTTGGTAAATAGTTTTGCATGTGTTCTTCATTTCATGTTCTGGGCATAAAAACATGGTTTTGGTCAAAAAGAGAGAATATAGAGAATTTCGATGTTCCAATTTTTATTGTTATTTTGATGTTTGATTCTTTTATGTCTCCAGGGGAAATTTAATTGACTAATCCTCTCTCTCGGTTCAACTCACATTGACTAAAACTGGTAAAAATTAGTACCAGTTATATTCAACACTCTACAACATGGGTGAACTTCATATTGCCAATTCTTCATTTAATTTTTTTGTGAACTGGACGCATGCTGAACATGGGTGGCGAGCGACTATTATTACTGTTACTAATACTAATACTATTACTTTAACAGGTAAACTAATTTTAAGAGGTGAAGAGTTCAACGTTGAACCCACAAACAAAAGCACCAAAATCAAACACCATAAAGTCAAAACAGTGCATCAGTCAAGCTGAAAAAGATTCGACCATACATTGACATTGTTTTGGCCACTGTAAAAGCTCATATGGATGTGCGGTGGCAAGTCTATGCTCCTGATATACGTGAGTTCGTATGTAACGTAACTCAGAGATTACAGACTGCTGTTTGATCCTTCCCTGGAAAACATTTGAGGATTTCATATGGGTATATGTACATCTTGAATCCATAGACCTGAATCCACAGACCTGGAAATGATTCAATAATTTTTAAGTGACAATGAAATATTATCATTGCTTATTTATCAGTAATTTTCATATATGAAAAGTGAATAGTGTAAGGATATTTTTCCCATTTTATAGGTATAACACACATGAAAGGAATCAGCAAAAAGTTTAGAGTGCCACATATTTTGAAGGTGACAGAGGACAAATGTTGTGATATTCATAAACAGGAGCCGGCATGATTCCGAACAGTCGCAGCTTGAATTCTTACAAACTCATCGCACTGATTCAGATGTAACCCTGGTAGGCGTGTAAATATTGCACTGAGGCGTGCACCCGCCGTTTCGCCCTATGTACTATCTTTTTGCTATTCTGCGTTCTGTAAAATACATAACCTTATATAAATGGCTACCGTCTGACCAGGAGGCTTCCCTTACAACGTGAATGAGCCAGCGTATACATGATGTAGATCAACTTAGTTACATTTATAGAAGAACCTTGTAGAAATTGTAAAAACCGTCTCCTTCCTTGGTTAACAATTCAAATTATAACAAGGCGTGAAGTTCTGCAGTTACTTCAATCCAGTGTATGTCCTGTTTGACCACTTTAACGAAATAATGGATTCGCAAGCAGAAGAAATGTCAGAGTTGATAAGATATTTCACTTCTACAGATATGGATTTTGTGATGTGTATTGTAACGAACAAGTCCATTTTTATTCTATTTTCATTATAAAAATATGCGTATACATTTTTAGATATCGCTCGCCGCCCATGTCCACCTACTCTGTATCACTGTATCAATAAACGTGAAATTTCCTTATAAACGGCTCGTACAACTTATGTTCAACCAGAAGCATATTCGAAGTCACAACCTCTGGTAAAACCAATCTTTTATCAGTGTAACAATACACTCGAAACGTAGAGAGAGAAAACTTCAACTTTTTATTAGCTTTTGTTTTAAAAACGTTACGCGCTCTAACATGGGTGCTATCAAACAGGGGGAAAATGGTTTCTCTTCTTAAAAAGTTCACACGGAGGAGAGAAAAAAGGCACGTGCTAAATGAATAAATAGAATAAAAAAACGTTCGATTAGAACGCTTAACAATTAAAAGAACAAATTAAATTATTAAAAGAAAAGCAAAAAAAAAAAAAAAAAAAATTTTCTTTTGATATGATACTCTTTTTTTACCTATCGGTTTTTAAACATTTTGATTGCTCAAAAAAAAAGTTCACCCGTCTCAGACAGTCAGGCAAGAGTTTGTGGCAAACCGAACATATGCTGCCACGTTCTGCCACTGCTGCTTTTTGTCCAAAATATTAGTGACTTTGTATTTAGTTGTATTTAGTTGATGTACTGTTTTCAAAGCCAAGTCAATAATGTGGAATATAAAACTAACAATAATGATAAAAACAAAACGTTATTCCTATTAGTTCATCAGCCAAAAAAAGTCACGTTCGATTGGCGTTGCAATGTATTTGCTTCGAACTCACGTCGCACACAAAAAAGAAATAATTTCGCTCACAACTCAATCTACCATTTTGCGTGACTTACAAACAAACAAACAAACAAACAGAGAATCGGCTATTAATATATAGACTAGTAACCCGAGTAAAAATTTTTTACAGGTTTTAATCGATGTGAGCTGAACAGAGAGAAAGGCTTAGTATAATGAATTTTAGTATGATAAAGTTCTTCAATTGTTTGGAATGTAGAATGTTTAGAATGTAGTTTTGAACAGCGTATAGAACACGGGTTTTAATTCATCAAAAAAAAAAAAAAAAATACGCGCTGTGCGTCGACTTTTTTCACTTTTTACATCATATGTATAAATTGAAGATGCAATGCAATGGTTCTCCATGATTAAAAATATCTAACGTCAATTACAGAAAAAAACACTCTTCATTCTTTTAATTTTAAAAATCTCTAGGTATTCAAAGCATATTTAGTTCAACACTGGAGTTATGAACAGAAAAACTTTTTAATCAGAAGATCTGAAACACATCAAAATATTCATAATAAATCTTTCACGATACGATATATGCAGTAGTAAAAATAAATTGTGCGTACAGGTAAACAACAAAAAGATTAAAATCGCTGTAACTGTTCATGGAATCGACACCCCAATGTAAATAAAAGCCAAACGCGAAAGTTGTAAAAGTGTCAAAATGTGAATTAAAAACAATTGCGATTTTCTTTACGAACCCTGACCGTCATGATTAAAAACTACGATATTCATTTCTTCAATCGCGTATTATTTGAAAAGTAATAACGCAGAAACCCTATTAATACTATAAGAAAAAACAAAACAAACAAACAAAAAAGTTCTAAAGCGTACTTACCCTAAAAACATTAATAAATCTTCGCGCAATGCTTTTGTTGTTGTCTATTGTTTCTTGATCTCGCGAATAATCAAAACATTTGAAACGATTAAATGCAATGCAATGTTTTCCCCTATACTAATTGTAGAAAAATATTAACCGCCGTGGTCTGACACTCCATTATGAATAAGTGACCGCAAAAACGACCCAAAATTTTAGAGAGTGAAAGCGTGAAAAAAGCGGATGCACACTCGTGATTAGTATATAGATATTAGGTTGTATATGTGGAAGCTGGTTGTGGTAGAAGTTTCCTGTTAAATGCCATGATCAATACTGGGTGAGCAACAATCGTAATGTGGTGTTGGGTTTCCCTACTGCAAAGTTGGCAACTACAAATCGCACCCTGCATCAGGAGGTCACATTTGACATATCAGTGGAGAAGCAGCCAAGATACAATGTAAATTGGACATTGTCTGCATGCCATATCAACGAGGTATCACAGGTAAACCTAAGTTTTGAATAAATTATGCTGAAGCACTTTATATTAACTCACTAAATATTATTTTTGTTTCACCGGTAAGCGAAAGCATGCTTAAACATGTTGTTATCTATACAACCAATTTTACTTGTTGGTAAAGACAAATGGCAACTGGAACCACTTGAAATGGTAAAAGGTGTGACAAGACTTGACAAAAGCATTTTTGATATGCCATAAATGTTTAAGTCATTTCACAACAGCCATGTTCAATGGGTTACAAGACATTTCTAAGAAATTTTTGTGGTGCCTGGCCAACAATAGGTAGTTGTGCTCATTAGAAGATCATGATATTTCAGAAGAAAAAGTTTCACTGAACATATTGGCAAACCTGACGACCACCTTTTTGTGCAACAGTCTGTTTAGTCACTGGTCATGAAGGTTCTGTTTCCTGAAGACAAGGCTATATGTTCCGTTAGTAACCATTTGGGTACCATGCAGCCACATTTTTTAGACATTGCAAAGTGGAAATGGCAACTCTTCAAAAATCAAATCCAACAGATGATATGACAATATGGTTTTTTATGATTATTATGATTTACATTTCGATTAAAAAACTCATACCATAAAATCTTGTATTTATGTTTCAAATATAAAATTCAACTGTAAAACGGGAATTTTTAAAAAAGCACCACTGTCTCCCATGCCTATAAACCAACCTAAATCTAATTTTTCTGAAAACAGAAACTTATGTGAAATCCTCAGATCAACCGTGTTCGCATTTAATGTTATGCTCCAATCTTTTAGCTTTCATATAAAACTTAAGTTTTACATATATATTGATTTCTGTTGGGGAAGTAGCCTTTTATATACCATACACTTTTATCCCCTGTGACAGATTTTAAAAATTGATCCTTTCATTTTGCATATATGTAAGAAGCCAATTGAATGTCACTCAACCAAAGATTTAAGCCATTTAGATTCCAGGAAAAAGCTGTTTCAATAATTTGAAATATCGTACAATCACGCAATTGAGAAAAAGGCTGCTGAGAGGAAGGATATAAGTATATTTTTTTCTTAATATTATCTTGTATGTTATGGCTTCTGAATCTACTTTGTTAAGACCTGAATGGTTCGATGATTCCCCTAACATTATAAATTAGATGAAACCTTAGCAAAGCCGCACATTCACGTTTACGGTTTTGATGAGAGCTTAAATGATGCCACTCAAACTTCCGAAATGGATCTCTATGTTAGGTACTGGGATACAGATCTTAACCAGGTTAAAACAAGGTGCTATGACTCAAGTTTTCTTGGACACTCAACCCACAAAGGCCTTGTGAATCGTTTTGGTAGTATCACTACAGATTTGCCAGCCTCAAAACTGTACCAGATTTCGATGGATGGACCAAATGTCAACATTAAGTTTTTAAGACAGTTCTCCAAATTTAGGTCAGACAATACAATACACTCTCTGGCTGACATTCGAACTTGCAGTCTCCATTGAGTGCATGGAAACAGGAGAATCTGCAACTTCAAAAGTTATGAAAGCTTCATACACCATCCTCCATGACAGCCCTGCCCGTAGGGAGGAGTATGTTAGTGTCACTGGATCAAAACTTTATCCATTAAGTCTCTGTTTAAATCAGTATGATTTTATAATAAAATCAATAAAATGGACAACACAGACAAAGACTACACCTACAAGTGACAACAGAACAGAAATACATACACACATAAATACCAAAGAAATTGACTGCACTGAGACTAAAAATACAACAACAGGAAAGAGAAATTGACGATTCTGACGACTTAAAAAATGTCTAGTTTTAAACTTATATGCCTATTTGGTGTAAAACAATAAGTTATCTACAGTTTGTTTGGTATATTTATAGACGTTTAATATAATAATACAATTAATATAATAAGAAGGATAAGAAAAATTTTATTATAATTCAAAAGATTAAAATATTTACAAGTAAATTAAATAAGTTAGAAAATTAAAAATACACTAGCCGCCAAGGCGGCGTCGCTCGCCGCCCATGTTCAGCATGCGTTGACTTCACGAAAAATAAAATTAAGGAATTGGCAACCGAAAGTGTTACCATGTTGTAGAGCTCGAAAACCTGATCAACAAAATGTATGGGATCGTTCCGCTACGATCAACCGTTACAGAGATATCATTCTTCAAAGATTTATATGACGTCACAGACCCCTCCCAAAAAAATTAGACCCAAATTTTTCGTCACCCCATCGCCTGTATCGCGGACCCCAGATAACGTCAGTTAGCCCCAGAGGCAGATTCGAAATCAAATATCAAATATCAGTTTAAACAATGGTTCCAAAAAAACCAAAATTTCATGATGTGTTATTTGTTTTTTAAAACAATCGTTGATCAGTACAACAATACACTCAAAACGTAGAGAGAAAAAAACTTTTTATTAGCTTTTGTTTTAAAAAAGTTACGCGCTCTAACATGGGTGCTATCAAACAGGGGGAAAATGGTTTCTCTTCTTAAAAAGTTCACACGGGAGGAGAGAAAAAAGGCACGTGCTAAATGAATAAAGAGAATAAAAAAACGTTCGATCAGAAGAGCTTTATAAAAAGAAATTAAATTATTAAAAGAAAAGCAAAAAAACATTTTGTTTCATGATACTCTTTTTTCTATCGGTTTTTAAACATTTTGATTGCTCGAAAAAATGTTCACCCGTCCAGGCAGTAAGGCAAGGATACGTTAGGATACACTGGTAAAGCGCACATGCTGCCACGTTCTGCCACTGCTGCTTTTTGTCCAAAATGTTTAATCAGTTAGTTTCTTTGTATTTAGTTGATGTATTGTTTTCAAAGCCAAGTCAACGTGGAATATAAAACTAACAATAATAATAAAAACAAAATGTTATTCCTATTAGTTCATCAGCCAAAAAAAGTCACGTTCGATTGGGGTTGCAATGTATTTGCTTCGAACTCACGTCGCACACAAAAAAAGAAATAATTTCGCTCACAACTCAATCTACCATTTTGCGTGACAGACAAACAAACAGACAAACAGAGAATCGGCTATTAATATATATATATATATATATATATATATATATATATATATATATATATATATATATATATATATATATATATATATATATATACGCATCGATTTTAATTCAAACATTCTCCGTTCAAAATTTTATATGCACAACTGACGAAAATCGAAAGGCCTTTTGTGCAATTTTACCGATTATTTACTCGAAAGAAAGACTTACATTTTAAATTTGCTGGTGTCTTTATTTTCCATGAACCCTTGTTTTTACTTTATGGTTATAACGTTACTGATTTATATGTTAAAATGGAAAGTTTTGATTCCTTCGAATTTACAAGTGATCAAATAAACACGATTCAAAAAGTTTTTAGTGATGAGATTTCGAAAATGATACCGAACATTATCAATACTCTCGTACCGATTATCATAGAAAAAGTCACGATCGTAACTTCCGAAGTCATCAATAATCGTCGTAACAACACACAGGAAGCATCCCCAGATTCCGTAGAAAGAACAAAAGAAAGAATACTGAACGAAAATCGTGATATTTGGAACGGAATTTTAGACAAACGAGAAAATGCATTCTACAAATACCAACGTTGTGAACGTTTAATAGAACTTTACGAAAAAGGTTTAAATTCGAATGAAATTTACATTCCGCGAAAATTTCGGCAAGACAAAACGCACACCCGTTGTCATCAAGAAAAAAACATAATTAACCGTTTAGAATATCAACGTCTCAAAGCAGAAATCGATATTTTAAATATTCGAAAAGAAAGCTTTCAAACGAATCTTCATGAACTTGATAATAAAATTACCGACAAAATTAATCAATCAACCGAACATCAAAACATACGAAACATATTATCAGAAGATTACAACAACTACCGAAAACACGATATTGACCGTGTTACCAAAAAGTGGGACAAAAAAATAATTAGCCTAGAGAAAGCTTATGAGAAAGAACGCTCCGAAAATATTATTACTAGAAGAATACCTACCTCCGAAAACACTCACAAACGCCGAATATCAGAGAAGTTAATATTCGCACCCGAATCGCAGAATATCACTACACGGAATAATACACCCAATCCAAATCTTGAAAAAAGCCTCAACGATACAGAGATCATTCCTGAAACACAAGATGCACCGATAACCATTGTTCAACAAGATGCCACAAATTCGCCACCTCAATCGACCAGTACAGCACCAATTACTCGTTCAAAAAACGATCAACGCCACCGCATAACAACCAGACTGAAACAATCAACATCAACGAACCAAATCAAATCGTATGGATGATGGATTTATCCCTTTACCTGGATCCATAAATATAGCCGATTTTCTACATTGTCTAAACTCGTTGCACCCTTCAATCCAATTCACGGAAGAACGTGCGAAGTACTGAGAGATCGAAGGTGTTAAATTGCAAAAGTTAAATTTTCTGGACGTTGAAGTTATACTAACAGAAAAAAATAAAATTGAAACGGACGTGTACTATAAGACCACCAACTCACACGATTACTTGA
Organism: Turritopsis dohrnii; assembly: GCA_027922465.2. Taxonomy (NCBI): domain Eukaryota; kingdom Metazoa; phylum Cnidaria; class Hydrozoa; order Anthoathecata; family Oceaniidae; genus Turritopsis; species Turritopsis dohrnii. The sequence continues at coordinate 23,350 of BQMF02000718.1, read as the reverse complement.
ATTATAAAAGTTTCCATCTGATCCATACAAAGAACAACGTACCATATAATTTAGCCAAACGCATTGTATGTTTCGTTTCGGATCCAGACAAAATGGAGTACCGCTTGAAAGAACTTCGTAAATTTTTGTTACACTGTGATTATCCACTACACATCATAAACAAATGTTTCTTCAACGCGCAATTACATGGTCCAAGCACCAGAACCGAAACAAAAGGATATTTTACCGTTGGTCACAACAAACTTTTGCAACTACAACTGTGAAAACATTGTTAAAAAAGCAAATATGCTTCTCCAAAGTACAAGCGACGACAGAATTAAATCAGTGTTTGCTGATTGTAAAATCATACTGTCACAGAGACAACCGAGAAATATTTTATGAGAACTCACGTCATCCAAATACGAAGAAGTAATAAATACATCGAGTGGAGGATTGATCAAGAAATGTGAAGACAAACGATGTAAGATATGTGCTCTTTATTTACAAACAAACACAAATTTCGAGATGGCTAACGGAAAAAAATGGATAGTCAAATCGAAAATGTCCTGCAAATCGAAAAACGTCATTTATTTTCTCAGATGTTTAACTTGCAATGTATCGTATATCGGCAAAACAAACAACTTGAGAGTTTGTACGAACCAACACATTTCCACATGCCGTACGGGAGTAGGGACGGACCGATTCGACCAACACGTGTTCTCCTGCAAACAAGATAATAGTGATGAGCCATTTTTAAGCTGTTTCTAATGATATCGTTTAACACTCTCGAGAAATTAATACCATACGAATCACATTTTCATCGCCAAGGTTACGATACGATGAACAAAAAGTTTTAAAATTTTTAATTGTACATTTGTTTATAGTTATTACCATTCAACACGCATCGATTTTAATTCAAACATTCTCCGTTCAAAATTTTATATGCACAACTGACGAAAATCGAAAGGCCTTTTGTGCAATTTTACCGATTATTTACTCGAAAGAAAGACTTACATTTTAAATTTGCTGGTGTCTTTATTTCCCATGAACCCTTGTTTTTACTTTATGGTTATAACGTTACTGATTTATATATATGATATATATATATATATATATATATATATAGTAGAAAAAGCTCTCTCAAAGGTATGACAGCAAAATTAAAAATCAAACTGAAAATACCCCTCAAAAGAATCTCGATTCTGACGTTTCACAAAGTATACGTAAAAAATGTATACACTACTATTGACTGCTAATACAACAAGAGTATGAATCAGAGCCTGGCATTACTACATGCAAGATCAAAATCATCAGTTACATCAGAATTCATTTTGACAGAGCGAGAATCCCTTAGACAGAGCAAAGGTTGACCTCATGATCAGGAAAGATAACTTGCATCTTATCCAGGCCATCACTTGGTCATATCTCTGCCCAGTCTTCTGGGCAACTCTCTCCGCCAAGAACTTGTGGTAAACTGAACATTCTTTGCTCATTCTCCCGGTAATGGATAAAACAAGTGGGGTGAATGAGCCATGTTCATTGTTTAACACTCGTTCGTTGTATTTCCTTTTCTTTTCTGACTCATGTTTACTGTAAATAGCATTAAAAGGAGTGTTGATTTGAGACGGGGCATTTGTATTCGTCAGGCGCACATCAAAAAATTCCGATTGTCCTGGGCGCCAGAAACCTCTTGCTCTAATGTCTAGCCTTGATTCATCATTTTCTACAGGTAATAGTTTTGGTTCAATTTCAACATCGTTGCATACTGTTTTCAATAGGTTGGCTTCAAAGTCTCTGACGTTGTTATGTCTGATGGATATGAAGCCACCCTTCTTGCATTACATTGCATGGTTTACATCAAAGACATTTCCACATGCACACTTAGATGGAAGGTTCTTCACATTTTGGTTGTACCTCAATGCAAGAGCGTCTTGAAATTCTTGTTTAGAAAGATTGAAACCCTGTTCTTTCAGTGGCAGGACAGTCAACCAGCTTGAAGCCCCCTTTTCACTGTTTTGTTCAATTACACTTAATTCTTATTTATTGAGCTCGTTGTTGGCTAATATCTCCTCTTCTCTTCGATGCTGCTTAACTGTGGTAATCCTCCCTGCCTGAATACATTTCACTTCATTCTTATCTGGAGTAACATCACTTTGGGCGATAATGGCAGCAACTAATGAGGCTGTGATGACTTTTGACGTTTCAAAATCGATGGAAGCATTATCAACTAGTTTGTGAATTCCAAGACCACCGCTCTTTATGGATCGTTTGAATAGTTCTGTTTCCTTCTCGGAGATGGTATTTCCAAGTAATGATGGTAAAAACATATCAGTGATGATTGCATCCAGTGGTTTTAGATTCTCCTGCATTCCATGGATAGTTCGCATGAAGTAGCTAAATTTGTGTACTTCCCATGGGTAAAAGCTGCAAACGCAGCTTGTGGTTCTGTCAGAGCGATTGTTGATAGCTTTTTCATTTCGTTGCACCATTTGTCCAATTTTTCGGAAACATATTCATCACGAAACTTTTTACTTCCGATAGACGCACTCAGATGACGTTTGTCTGACGTTGTAAATTTAATCGAAGAGTCACTAAAGATATCAATTGCAGTTTTCTGTATCACCTCAGTTTTTGAAATAATCCACGACTTGCTTTCGTTTACATAATAACCACATTTTTGTCCTTCTTCAATTAAGATATCCCACCAACGCTTTAAAGGATCGATTTTTCCAGCACCAGTGGCGTCATCAGCCAGCCATACCTGCTTAACCGCAGCCACTGATCGTAAATGGTTCTGCAAAAGCACGGTACTTAGAGCATAAAATGGCATGGCCAAGTTGTCCCCTTGCGTAGTACCTTCCTGTATTTCTTTCCCTTCACTGATTATGAGTCGTACTGGATTTTGGTACGTATTAATTAATATTGTTGCGAACAACCAACAGCTTTGCGAATTATTCGTCGAATAGTTTCTCCAATTTCGATGGGTCTGATACCTGGATTTTTGCTGAGTGGAATTAGCTTGCAAGCAATGTAGGCTCCTAAAGACGAGAGATCAATGACTGTTGTTGCAATTTTCTTTGCCATCGTAGCGATGTTCTCACATATTGCCTGCCCTTCGTGTTTGTATTTCTTACTACAGAGAATTGTTTTGAATTGTTCTGCATCAAGTTTTGAGGGTCCAGCAGCACCTTTTGTTTGTCGTGCTGCTATACGTATAAGATCGGCGTTGATGTTATCAAAGTAGAATCTTTCCACTTCTTGAATCGGACCTTGTAAGAGAGTCTCTTCCTGAGCAGGGGCAGGGGAAGGGTGCTTTTTCTTCAACTCTGTGATGGTTTCGGCGGTTGGTGGAAGGACACCATGTTCGTCGTCGTCAGATAAGATCTTGAGTGCAGCAGAGACTTTTCCTTCTAACATAAGCTTAGCGAAAAGTTTTGACGTATCAGTTTTTGTGCGTCTTTTACTTGTGGTGATGCGTTTCTGAATAGTTCTGCCTTCTTTCAACAAAACGTTTATTTTGCCCTCCTTCCATAGCTGTAATCGTTCTGAAAGTTTGGTGTTATGTTCCTTCGCTTTACTTTCCTTGGATGGTTTTTGGAGTAGTAAATTTGGAATTAACATAAAAACTTTAAGGGCTTTTTGGTGTAATTTTGTGTCCCTGTTAATCCAAAAGGAAAGTTCCAGAATAAATGACTTTGCAGCTTTTCCAGCAGGCAGCATAAATAAGTTTTTCTTCCAGAATATCGTCTCATTATAAGCACTGTCAATGAGGTCCACAAATTCGTTCCCAGGTATGTTATTTACAACTGTACTAGATTAAAGTTTGTTGCCATTGGCATATGTTGGCAGATTTGCTGTTTGGTTTTTTGATTTGAATGTATTCTCATCGTTTTTATCAGTTAGTATAAGAGGTAACGCGTCTGTTTCTAGAAAGAGATCGGTTTCCACACGTTGTTCAACCTCTTGTATCTCTGCGATGTTAATCGGGCAATTAGCTGAGTTGACACGTCTCACATAATTATGTTCTTTTCGCTTGCAATAATCATAATGTATATTACGTCCTTTGAGAGAGTCAAAAGCACTCTTACAAATGTCACATGTAAAAACCATGTTCATTCAACATGTAGTAAAAAGTGTTTGAAGAATTTTCTGAGACATGCAATAAAGAATTTCTCAAGATACTTCCAAAAATACTTCATTCACAAGCGTATAACTTTGTGGTAAGTTTCCTCAGGTATTTAAACAGCAATATATAACATTTACGAATAATCTAAGATAAGTAAAACTACTCGGTTTTTCGTGACAACAATTTTATTCTTACGCTCTTCAAAAACACGTCTTGCTTCTTCGTAGATAATTAACATTAACATTAACATAACATAACATTAACAATAACTTATCTGAAAGTCTTTTTGAATTTAGTCTTTAAACGTGAGTGCATAACAAAAAACACACTCTAATCTTTTTATATGAGTAGTACATTTAATCTGCAAACATTAACCTTTAGATAGGTAATTTGTTAGTAGTATATTTTCTGATTAGAGTACAAGGTCTGGTGACTTTTGATTTTTAAGATTTGTTGTTTTAGATTACTTACGTAGCTTTGCATAACTTGAATGACTGCAAGACTCTAAGAGATAAAGGAGGATATAACTTTAAATTTTGCACTCTTCACATATTTCCAAAACTTACACCTCAATAATCCCTAGTTTTATTTCATTGCTGTTTTCAAGTGAAGAATGTAATAAGTCTTCCATTATACGTAAGATGGCTTTTTGACTTACAAAATCAAATTGTTTTTAAGGGCTGGAAAATAGCATAGTTTCACTGGGTTAGGCTGGAAAAGAGTACAGATTTTTGAAATTTTTGGCTGGAAAAAGTATCATTTTTAAGAAAATTGAGCTGGATTTTTAAATCTTAGATCAGTGGACACCCTGAATAAGATTTGCTATGCAAAGTATCAATTGAACTTAAACCAGTTAAAAACTAACGATGACTATATAAATAATATCAAAGAAATAAAACATGTAATGACTTAGAGAAACCTTGATCACAATAAACAGTTAAATCTAAGCAATTTTGTGAAAAGGAAGAACTCAATGTAATTTTAGTAACAAAAACTAACGAAAGACTCTGAAAGATTTTCCCCAAGGTTAAAAAATGATAAATACAGCGTATTTTAACAAAAGATAATGTACTTTATAAAGAAGTCCATAAAGGAAATACTCAGAATAAAACAAAAGCAAGAACAATGCATAAAAAGTTTGTTTTTGCGAGATACTCTCAGCTACGACCAAAGGCTTGCGCTTTCGAATAGGCTAAAAGAACATTTTCTTGAAATTCCAAACATGATTGACAATGTTGCGTTGGAATAGGGTAGCATACTCTGTGTTCTGCACAAATAATTTCCTTGCCATAAGGTATGGTGTCATCAACGTTTTTTGGCAGGTCACAATTTGCAACAGCTTCTTTGGTATTTCCTGTAATATTGGAGTCTTCCAAATTGTTAATGAAGGTTTCTTTCAACTTCTTTCTGTTGGTGCCTCCCGGAGAATACATTAGATCGAGCTTTGAAATCAAATACGTTGAATCTACAATTTGGTTTTGGGATGATGTTTTTACAAATAATGCTTCCATTGAATCTTTATGTTGAACAATTTTAAGATAGAGTCCATACAATTGCAAACCTTAAGCAACTTCTTCAAGGTATGTCCTCCTCGTGATCAGACCAATCATAACAGTTCTGAGTATAGGATCTACATTCTCCTTACTGATATGGCCAGTGTAGCCATTAGCATAATGAAGGAGGCATTCTCTTCTAGATCATTCTTTATCTGTTCAAACTTGTTTGAGGAACAGATATGCAACTTTGGATTGGATGCATTTCCTGTAGCACCTCCTCCTATACCTAAATCTAAGTAAGTATTAGTTTGTTTGGATGAAGTTTTCCTCGAAAATTTAGCCTGGTTTTAAGATGATATTATCTTATTCTATGAATTATTTTCGTGATTTATTGGATAGACCATCAATCAATAATTCCAAACATGTAACAGGAATGTAAGTATCTTTTGTTTTGTAAATTTTTCAGTTGTTACATTCTATTCTATTTACCATTAATGGTCTCTTAATAACATACGGACTGCCCAACATCCAAAATCATCCCAAAGCGTGATTTTTAGGTCGCCACTGACTCACTCAGTACAGAATAAACACATGCAAGATAATATAACGTTTTTTTCTTCTGTATTTTTTCCAATCAATTTTCAAATTAATGATTTATAATTCACAAGACTCCTCCTCTCCACCTAAGACGTTGCATCAAGAAAATCCTGTTATAATGCCATCAGGGTAATTTTCTCATTGTAATTCTACAAACTGTTAAGTACTTTGTCATGTAGATGCATAATTCTATTTCAGATGTACGAACCACTATGCATGCATAAAAGAATTGTTGAGTGTGATAGTTCTCTCTTGTGAAAATTCTTTTCGTTTCTATGATTGTGTTTGTAACTAAAAACATGTGTTTTTAATGAATTCTGTATATCTTGCATCCTAGATAAAGTTGGTGCCTTCCATGCGCAACAAAACTGCGCCCTTGAAAGACAAAACAAATTGCTGAGGGCAATTTTTAACCTTCAATAGGAAGTTTAAAGTTTGAAAGGGTTTAGCACTAACAAAAATGAAATGATAATAACAGCTGTTAACTCCATGGATGTCATTTTGCAGCAAGAGGAGTTCTTTCAAATGAAGAAAAGTGATTGGAGATGGTAAGCATACAAGTTTTAAAGCACAGGTGAATATTTACAAATTGTTATGGTTCATGTTTATTCCAATTTTTGTTTTCAATTACTTACAGATAAGACAACTTAAAAAAGTTTGTGGCACGGACTATCGAGACAAATAATGAATCGGTATGTTAAATTCCCTTATGCAAATTCTCTTCATTTTTCCTATTTTTTAAAAGAAAATGTTTCATTTCCCATTTAATCTATTTATAGTTAACTTTCTGTCCCAATAACAAGTTTGGCTTGACAGAAACGCGAAAATACCATGTGATTATTGGTAAGGTACACTTAAGGATTTTGGCTCGAAATAAAGTTACCTGAAGTAATTATTAAGTTGATTCTTTGTCATTTTAGACGTTGTTACGCAAAAGTATCCAGGTGAGACGGAAAAGGATTTATGGATCTGGATGTCCAATAAATTAAAGAATGTCCCTGGCCAAAAAGGTGGTACTTGGCGCAGTGTAGATAATGTTAATAATTTACAATAAAAATAATTCAAGCAACTTCCCTTTGAAATGTGCAAATTAAATAGACCTCATGAATTACGTCACAAGCAATATCTCGTTTTCAAGTCGAATATTAATGACGTTTGCGCAGTTTGCAAAAGGAAACAACGCCTCAGGGAAAATGTTTTCACAAAATTCTGCTATAACGGTTAAGCACATAATAATCCGTAAACTTAACGAGGAGATGCTTGTAATGACATAATTTATGAAAAGGTCTATATCTGCGTGAGGACACTAAACCATCAGCACCACCACTTTAAATTTGTTTCGTCGCCCCTGTGTATTCTTCAGAAATGTACTCCTTCGCTGAGATTTTTTAACTGTGCCGCCGGCTGGAAGTAAACTTTGCCTCAAAATGTTCTTATTTTCCACGAAGTTTTCCATGAGAACTTTCCTTTAGGAATTTGAATTGATCTTTTATATGGGTTTATTTATTTGTTTTTAACTCTTTCTATACCGCCCCAGCTAAAATCAGTCCTGAGGGACTGATGACTTCAAAATCAAAATGCGGGACAACCACGGATTGTCTCGCGGGCTGCAAAAGCTGAAAATGCAGGGCTTATATCAGCCAATGAGATTCAAGTATTTTCTAAGCCGTGCAGGTTATTATTTCAGGTCAAAAACAACACAAAAATTCATAATAACAAAATGGCGAAGGCAGGAAGCTCTAAGAAAATTTCTCTTGAAGATGCACTTGAATTTGTGCTACAAAGTGATGAATCTGATATTGATTCTTCACATGGAGGCCTCAGTAGTGATGAGGAAGAAAAGTTAGATGATGCATTGTTGGATTATTGCTCATATGATGATGGAAAGTAAGTGTTTTCTTCTGGTTTAGTTTTGGGGTTTCGCTTCACTTTGGTGATATTGAAAGTTTTTGGAATGAGTTATGTTATTCTACTAACTATAATTAACTATTTCTGAGAAAAACACCCTAGATGATGCTCTTTAAAAGTCTGATTAAGTCCCTTTTGTTTTTAGTCAATCAAATGATGACGAGGAAGACTATATTGTCTCTCAATCTGAATCTGCTCATTCACCTGTTCCTTCTTCACCGCGATCACCATTACACTCGTTGATTACCACTGATTCTGAACACGAAAGTAGTACTTCTGTTGATATTAAATTCTGCTGCAATGATGATGTTCCTGAAAATATCTCAGTAGTCAAAAAATTTCCTGGTTCAGAAAATATTTCACGTACACGACTCGCCGACGGTGCAACACTACTGCACAAAATGGAAGTGCTGATACTATGGAAGTTTCTGATCATGAAGACGATGAAAATTACGATACAGTAAATATTCCAAAGAAAAGAAAGGGCAAGTCGAAGAAGATGCCAGCTAAAAAGAAGCCTGTGAAAAATTTAGCTGCCAACAACAAAACATATGAAGATCAAGATACCCCAAATACCCTGCCAGCTTTCGCTCCGATACGTGATCCAGGAATTTATTTTGATGGGCCTTTATTACGTAACGTCAAAGAAGTGGATTTTTTCCAGTTATTTTTTCTGAGGATTTAATTAAAGATATAGTGAGACACACTAACAGTTACGCTTGGAGAAATATTATAAAAAAGCCAGGTTATTCAAAGAAAGATGGCTTGTGGCAGGAAACCTCTGTGACTGAAATGAAGCAATTCATTGCTTTGATTATGAATATGGGAATTGTCAGACTGCCACGCCACGATCGCTACTGGAGTGTAAAATCACTTTTTCATGGTCTACGGGCAAGGGAAATACTTTCCAGAAATAAATTCTTTGCCTTATTGTCCATATTGCATGTTGTAGATCCTGGAGAGGAGGAGGAAGGCAATAAGCTAAAGAAAGTGCTACCCTTCATCAATCACTTCAGAGATTGTTGTCATACGTTGTTTCAACCAGAGAGAAACTTGGCTGTAGATGAGCGGCTTGTAAAATCAAAGCATCGCTCAGGTATTTGCCAGTACATTAAAAACAAACCTGTCAAATTCGGCATCAAACTTTGGGTGATAGCAGACAGCAAGACTGGATACACGTGCGACTTCATTGTGTATACCGGAAGCGGAGATGGAGTTGTTCATCCACAACACGGGCTTGGTTATGGTGTGGTGATGACATTGTCAAAACCTTTTTTAAATCAAGGGTACCATATTTTTTTGACAACTTCTATACATCCAGTGTTTTGGTTCTTGATCTCTTCAAGCATGATACTCCTTCTTGTGGAACCGCTGTAGAAAATAGAAAAGGCTTTCCAGATTCCATGAAGGGAGGAAAAACTGGGCCAGTTCACAGCCTACAGGAGCCATGAGGTGGACTCGAGAAGATAAAGCTTTATCAGGCAGCCAGAATGTATTCAGCGCTATAACTTATATATGAACGGTGTTGATAAATCAGACCAGCATCTGGCAAAGTACAACTTGTTACGTAAATGTGTGAGGTGGTGGAAAACCCTATTCTTTCACATGATCGACATTGGTGTAGTCAATGCATTCATTCTATTTCAGGCACATCGTTCCCGTAACGGTGACAATCTAGCACTCAAGCGACCTAAGTCTTATGCATTACTTGATTTTCGCGAGGCTGTTATCCGACAACTAGGTCATATCCAAGTATGCTGAACCACCTGTATTTCAGCACTTTGAAATCCCAATTGATATCAGGTATAAAACTAACCATATGCCTGCATTCACAAGCAATGAGAGAACTTGAAAACAAGCAAAACCAAAACACGAAAATGTACGAAGCTGTAAAAAAGATCAAACGCTTAAAACCACCTCAAAAATTACAGATAAAAGGAAAGGATGGTCTAACTGCCCAACCAACAGAGCAAGCAGAAATAATCGCGGAATATTTCAAAAACATATTCGTCAAGCATTAACCACCTATAGAAAATATACCACCAACAAAAATGAAAATACCTTTTAATGCCGATAAGATCAGAAGCGCAATGAAAAAGATGAAATCAAATAAAAGTCCCGGCTGTGACGAAATTCCAGTTGAGCTAATAAAATACGCTCCCGAAAGCATACACCAACAAATTGCCGAAATATACAACAACATGGCAGAAACTGGCGATGTTCCAAGAGAAATAACACACAGAATCCTAAAACCATTACAAAAGCCAAATAAACCAAAAGGACCACTGTCCAACCTGAGACCAGTAATCCTTCTATCTTCCCTCCGAAAAATTCTCGCAGCTTGTATTGTGAAAAGAATTAAAGATAGAATAGATGCGGAAATACCACCATCGCAAGCAGCCTATAGAGAAAATCGTTCAACAACAGAACAAGTATTTACCACCAAAATAATTATCGAAAGAAAGATAACAGAAAAGAATGAATCAGTCCATTTCATAATGTTGGACATGAGCAAAGCGTTCGACAGCGTTAACAGACACAAGCTGCTAGAAGACCTTCGAAACACAATTGAACCCGGCGAGCTACACATTATCTCTACGCTTCTAAACGTCTCACTTTCGGTCAAATGCGAAGACATCCTAAACAAAACTTTTAAAACAGACACTGGAGCACCACAAGGTGACTGTGCAAGTGCTATTGAATTCACATATTATCTCGCCAAGGCACTAGACTCAGGACAACTAAACCAACGAGAAGACCACGCTTACGCAAAACAATATATACAATCAGAAATCGCCGAACATCTCGGGGAACATAACTACTTCCAGATGACTCAACACAATCAAATTGATATTGAAATGAAATATGCAGATGACATCTGCAAAATAACCAGCAACTACAGCTCCATCGAAAATTTCAAAACTCGAATACCCAAACTGCTAGAATCCAGGGACCTACAGATAAATCATGACAAGACCGAAGAATACCTGATTAACAGAACATCAGAAGATTGGAAAAAATGTAGATATCTTGGAAGTGTGTTAGATACATCAGAAGACATAAAACGCAGAAAAATTCTTGCTATAAATGCAGCTAACAACATCAAGAGCATCTTTACCAACAAAAAGCTGACAACGCATACAAAAATGAACGTCTTCAAAACATACGTCGAACCTATATTTCTATATAACTGTGAGATCTGGACTTTGACAACTACTAAAGCAGAAAATACGATTGACACATTCCAGTGAAGACTATTAAGAACTTTCGTCGTAAACGTTAAATGGCCAAACACCATCTTACTTACTTTACTTTACTTTACTTTACTGCATATCCCAATTCTGAGACTTTGCCCACATGTTGACACATTTTCTCCATTCTCCCCTGTCACTAGCTATTCTCTTAAGATCTTCACTTGCCAACCCAGTGTCTTCAGTTAGTTGGTCAGACCATCGTTTTGGAGGTAACAAAACAAAGAATTATACAGAAGTACAAAAGCTGTTAAATGGGGTACAACTATCCAAAAACGACGTCTAAAATGGTTCGGAAGAATCATCAGGGCAGATGAATCAACGCCAATGAAGAAAGCGTTAAATTACGCAAACGCCCATTACAAACGACCCCGAGGCAAACCAAAATCAACATGGTTGAGTGTAATCAAGAGCGACATACTAAAACTAGGTATAAATTGGAACGAAGCGACAGAAATGGCAAACGACACCAATGCATGGGAAAGGATGATTAGAAATATTTAAAAGCAATTATTGTATGTAATACATATCTAGGTATCGGTGATGTAATTGTTATTTACGTAATATACCGTTAAATTAAAATTAAAATGTCTTACCTTAATTTTGAGGGGTCATACATGGTGTATTAATGTTTCAATGATAAGATATGAGTTGTTATGTGACATTGCCTAATTTCTCTTTAAATTCCCATGGTATAGAAAGAGTTAACATAGTCGTCATGCAGTGAATAGGAATTTGATTTTCATGAGTTGGATTGAGTTAAGTTTCAAAATGATGTTCTAAAAGTCTCATCTCTAAATTGTTCTCATAAAATTGGTTCTAATAAAAAAGTGTGTATTTATAAAAGTGTCTATTGTTCATTTCATTTCCCAGTTGAAGCAATTAATAATTACCAAAAGTAAAAAGCTAAGCATGTTACAAGAATAAATATATGTTGTATATAAGATTTATGATATACATTAATTTTATTTATTAATCTATTTGCTGACGAGATAATTGTATGTAATATAGATAAGATATAAAACTACCAACTGATATGCTGTTTTCATTTCAAATCTTCAATAAATCGGAAACATTGTCAGATCACTCATTGGGCGTATTTGCCTATCGCATTGCAGAAGTTTTTGTTCGGAGTATTTTAAAAGGAGTTGAAAGAATGCAAAAATACCAATTAAAGAGGTTTTAAAGAACAGAAAGTAGTTTTTAAGAAGAATTAAGAAGAGGTTTTAAGGAAGTTTCTCAAAAGAGGTTTGAAAAGCGTCAATTTGAGACGTAAAAAACCTAAAAGAAAAATGTTAAAAACCACTTTAAAACCACTTTTTGCCAGCTGGGACATTTCATTCTACATTTCTCATCTAGAGTGTTTGTTTCAATATCAAGAATACATACTACAAAATCAAATAAGAAAAAGGTATTAAAATGTAGATATTATTCTCACATGATCAAAATCAAAACAAAGATGGGGTGAAGTTCGGAATCGCTTTAAACATAGTTTACTGAACTGTGAAATGAGAAAATATAATAGTAAAATGACATGGCTTTTAATAATAGAAATATGCACCTGACACATGCATCTTGTGACATATGATTCATAGTGAAGACAGAAATTATATTTTACACAAGCATTAAACTTCGATTTTTGATACTTTTTAAAATTCTGTTCCTTCCTATAAGAACATATAGTGAGGGCGGGAAGAGGCAAGATAACAACAACAGTTCTATTTGCCACATAAATGAATCGAAAAAACAGATGTTTATAAACTAAACCATGCATGAAGTCACCATTAGTATACGATCATTCTGTCATATCCAGCAAGCAATCAAATGCCCAAAATGACAAAAACACAAACAAATACAATTTCAAATGTTTAATAGAAAAACACAAGTTATTTTCAATGATTACCCAGTTGCAATGCATAAACACGAAAAATTGATCAGGCACTGAAGTGACTCCAGTTGAATGGGTTCAGTGTGATACCTGTCCAAAATGGTAACACCAAATTTGTGAATTAATAGGCAAATTAGAAACTTTTATCGATGATGCGGATAGGTATGATTGCTCCGGATGTAGGTGCCAAAATGATGATCTCATTTCCATTTGTGAAGCAAGACTTGGTAATCATCGTGAAAGACAAGCTGCTTTTGATGCTACAGTTCAGGATTTGGACTTTCAGTGTAGGTCCCTTCAGAAACAGTGTGAAGCTGTCATGGGTCGGCGGGAGAAAGACTTTCTCCAATGCCTTGATGACATCAAGGTTGTACGCCAGGCCTATCATGACAATGTGTTTGTTGGCAATCATTGTAAGGTTGTTTTGAGAAATCATGCAATTCTTTGCAATGTTGTTGACGAGCCTGTACTTCGCACTTCTTTTCTAAGCGTTTTTGGAGTGTTTAGTCAGATTCAGCCTCTTCTTAGCGAAAAAGATTTTTAACCGACCCAGAAATAGAGGCGCTTGCTAGTCTGTGCAATAAGTTTGGTGAGGAATTTCATTCCTGTTTCCCAAAGGAAACCATTACGGGGAAGATGCACGAACTTATTTTCGATGTACCACGCTTTGTTCAACAGCACAAGACTATAGGATTTTTAAGTGAGGAAGAGAGTGAAACCCTGCACAATTTAGTCAATAAGGAGCTAAGGCAGTTGAATGGCGTTAGGGAACAGGAACTGAAGCTTGCGCTGCTCATGCGCCGTTTGGAACTTTGGAGCACCGCGGATAAGAAGCTTCAGTTAGATAAGGTGCGGCGATGTGTTCAGTGTAAGGAAAATGGCGAAAAGGCGTTCTATAGAGCAGGTAGTAGCTATGTCTGTGGTCATGTAAGAGAAGAATGATGAATATATAAAGCGCTGGTCAAAGGAACGCAACATTTCATGCAACATTCGAAGCAACACTTGCGTCAATTGTTGCATTCATTTGACACCAATGTGGTGTGATGTTGCACGGCCATGCAATAGTGATGCATGACTACACAACAAAATGAACATGTTCATTTTGTTGTAAGGTGTTGCAAAAGTGTGGCAGCCTTTTTTGTGATGTTGCATTCATTTGACATATCAAAGCAACATTTCTTAAAACATTTTAAATTTCGAACGTAAAATCGAACGTCAATCGAATGGATAAATGAGATAAAACTTTGCTTTAGCACAGTTGTCATTTTTGATTTGAGCATCAAAATGGCTGTAACAAGAAAAGACAAAAAAGTCAATTTTTGGTTTTATTCCTTTCATTTTGTGCATTCTGTAACTTTTTTATTTACAATTTCTAAACTTTTTTCAATGTTTTTCTTTGCCCAATCAACAGCTTTATCAACGCCAACAAGTTCGTATTTGACAGGGATCTCTAAGCCATAACCAGCACTTCTGTTCACGCGTTTTCCAGTTACTTGGCACTTTAATTCACAATTGGGGATCTTGGTAAAGCGGTTAAATATTTTGCTAAGATTTTTAGGGACATGTCCAACTGTACAAAGGTGACGGCCATCGCAAACTTGTTGTGTACGTTGTCTTCTTCGTGGATGAAAGAAAAATCTTCCTCACCAATTGTCGGTTGCCATGTATTCTTTTATACATGGTACCCTCGAACAAAAGAATCGAAGGCAAATTGCTGCTCTTTAATGAAAACCACGGGGATCTCCTCAGGATTTCTCAACAAAAGTTCAACTACATTTATAATAGCCGCCATTTTAAACTCACTTTGGGAGGCTGTGAAAATGCTGTGAAAACGTTTAAAAACATTTGAATAAAGGGCGACCCTTTATCCAGACCAAAAATGATAACGTTGAAACGTTATGGGCACTCAAAAAATGTCCCCAAAAAATATCCAAGAGAAAAAATCAGAATCATAAATTCGTGAACAAACTAAACAAAAGTAATTTAGAACAATACCAAATTAGTTCAAACGTAACATTTCACACGGTTTAAATTTGTCCAGTCTGCTAAATAGTTGCAGTTCTAAATTATGCAATCCGTAACCAAATTTGAAGTACTTCATAAAACATGCAATGAAGTGATTTTTCGCCTCTTGAAAGTTCTAAAATGTCAGAGCTATCGGAAGCATCACAGCTGACCCGAAACCCCCTTCTGAAAATCGATGTCCCCATAAATGATCTGGATACGACACTGGAATGACTCAAATCATTCCAATATTTCGAAATTTCATTTCAAAAGATCGAACGAAGTCTTGGGTGTTTGAACAACATGGCAGACAGCTCATCCAGGTCAAAGCAATGGCTTTCTGGAAAGCTCCCCAAAAGAACTTTAACATTGGAAGAAAAAGTTAGTTTTCTAGACTT
Source organism: Turritopsis dohrnii (assembly GCA_027922465.2). Classification (NCBI taxonomy): domain Eukaryota; kingdom Metazoa; phylum Cnidaria; class Hydrozoa; order Anthoathecata; family Oceaniidae; genus Turritopsis; species Turritopsis dohrnii. The sequence continues at coordinate 7,703 of BQMF02000718.1, read as the reverse complement.
TGCTAAAACAATTCAACACTGGGATGTCGAAAACTTGCAGAAGTACATAAAATTGGAAAGGCTGCTGCAGCCAAAATCTTAAAAATTGAAGATAAAATACGTAAACAACACGAGGCTTTTCATGAAAAGATATGGAAAGATATGTTTCTGGAAAGACTATGACGTCTTGGATGGAACGAGTAAATGAATTAACTGAAGGATACGATTTAAAGGATATCTGGAATATGGATGAGTCCGAGGTTTGGTGCAGAAAGGAAATCAATCAAAAGGTTAAAAGAAGTCCAAGCAAAGATTCATGGTAGCTTTTTTTGTGAACGCCGCTGGCAAGAAGGTAGACGAACCAATCGTGATAGGGAAAAGTAATGTCCCACGCTGCTTCAAACAGTTAAAGATCCTTCACGCCCGGTAGATGTCCATTACTTGCAAATCCTTAGTGTTGGATGACATCAAAGATCATGATTGCCGTATTATCACGTTTAAACCGAAAACTTTCATCCGAGCAAAGGAAAGTTATCCTTTTTTTAGATAATGCAACCTGTCATTCATGAAAGATCAATTCTCTCGCATAAAAGTCGTTTTTCTGTCAAAAAATACGACTTCACGACTTCAGCCACTGGATGCCGGACTAATTCAGAGTTTTAAATTCAAATGCCGGAAAAAACTCGTGAAACATGTACTCACAAGAATCAATGATAAAGATTCAGCGACAGAAATTGTCAAAACCGTCAACATCCTTCAAGCTATTTGTTGGTTGCAGCAGTCACGGAAAGAGGAAACCAGTTTAACAATTAAAAACTGTTTTAAAAAATGTGGAAGTACTAGACCGGATGAGGAGTTGACCGAGATTGACGATTGCGATATTGAATTCGAAGATCTGGTGCGAGAATTTACCACAGAGATAACGGCTACAGAGTATGGCAACTTTGATGTTCATGTGTCCGAGCCTTTAATCAACGACAATGAAATTGATTGGCAAGAGAAAGTCAGAGAAGAATGTATGAAGGCAGTCCAGCATCGAGAGGAGATAATCGAAGACGCAGACAACGATTCGGATGAAGATGAGGCTGCATGCGGTGAAAACTGTGAGGAAAACCTTACTCCTGCAGAAGTGATAAGCTTGCTAGACAGAATTCAGGGCTCGCCAAATTGCACTTTCTTTCCCGAAGAACAAGCATTTCCAAATTGAAATGACAATATCCTCAACTTTTTCGGGAGACAGGAGAATTCGCTGCATAAAAATGTGCCAACGATTTGCAATTATTCCAAATAGGCTCTGTTGTGTCTGTAGTTATAAATTCTGGGTTCTGAGGTCAAATTTCGCTGACTGAATGGTTTCATCATGTATGTTTTAAGTCCAAATGCATCATCACCTACAAAAGCATACGGTACTTACAAATGGAAGAGGTTTTGCCTTCGGAATATTAACCTCATGGCTTTCGATATTGATTCTTAACTGCGACTTATTCCATATCCCTGCATCATTCATGCGGCCATTAGAACCCACATCCCCATACAAACACTCATAATTCGGACCTGAAAACGCCAACAGAACCACAGAATGGGTGTGTTTATAATTATAATAGTTTGATCCAGCTCCAGTTGGTGGCTTAATGACTATGTATTTTCCATCAATTGCCCCTAAACCATTCGGAAAGTTCCACTGTTTTTCGAGTTCTACCGCTATTTTAAGCCATGAATTTTCATCATGTGGAAGACAAATAAACTGTTTCATGTTGGCTATTATAGCTTTTGAGACCTGTATGATGATACATGAAATAGCATTTCTAGAAACTCGAAATTAAAACTTAGAGAACGAAACGTTTCTCCGGTTGCAAAATAGCGAATAGCTAAAACAAGACGCTCTGGTGTGCGGATAACTTTAATCCCACTTGTCAACTCTTGTGGTGTGATCTTTCTCAATATACTTTAGGATTTCACAAAATGTTCGTTCAAAAGTTTTTACAACTTTTTAAGAAATAAAACGATTTATTTCCATCATTTAACGTTTAATCTATTGAATCATTAAAGCTAGCAGAAAACATCTTCAAAATCCCATCTGCACTGACTGAAAAGATGGCGTACTACAGTACTGAAGACTAGCCTCTAATCTTATCTACCTTAGCTAGGCCAGTGTTCAATACTGAACTGCGGCTATAAAAGTGAAGGAGAAGAAGGAGAAGGAAATGCCGGTTTTAACATATATATCGCCCTACGGGTAAATATATAATTATTGATATGTCAATTAGATCGACTGCACACTTAATGACTCTCGAGGCGTTGTGGATAGATGAAATCAAACCGTCGATCAATACAAAGTACGAATATAAAAGCCATCAGTTATCATCAAAATTTAATTGTTCGTGAATTCTCTTGATAATGATTTTCTACTTCTTATTACCTTTTAGTTTCTAGATCTCGTTGTAGTGCATTTATTGTTTTACGGAGTGTTGTGAGTGTATAGTTGAATATTTTCAGAATGAATCGTCTTGTAAGATATTTTATCTTTCTTTTACACTTGAAAATGATACATAGTTATCGAAATATATTGTCAAAATTTTAAATCGTTGGTTAACTATTGAAAGTATTTTCCATGCCATGATGTTTCTACCATATACGTTATTCCTATTAGTTCATCAGCCAAAAAAAGTCACGTTTGGGGTTACAATGTATTTGCTTCGAACTCACGTCGCACACAAAAAAGGATAAATTTCGCTCACAACTCAATCTACCATTTTGCGTGACTTATAAACAAACAAACAGACAGACAGACAGACAGAGAATCGGCTATTAATATATAAGTACTGAATTTAAGAAATTGAAGACAAAAGGTTAATAAAGAAACCTGTATAGAACTCTCTTGACACTCCGCCTGTGTCCACTGCTGGATGTAAACTTGTAAGGTCTGTTGAGTTTGATTCTGTTCATTTTTTACTGAAGAATTTCATAAAATCTTCAAATTCATAGCGTCTTCTGATATAGATCAATAAATGTTCCTCATTAGTTATTAGAATATTATTTCTCAATAGTACTGGTATTTCATTATGATCAACTTTATTTTCGTTTTTTCCTTGGTTCTCGTCAATGGCTTGGATAATCTTCTTATCATTATTATCGTTGCTATGGTTACTGTCAATTGAATAAATGATTGGTTTGTTTTTTTTATTCAAGCGATCATTTGTGTGTTTTTCAATTAAGGAAAATGATATCTTTACATTACAGACTGGACAAACACCAAAAGGATCTTTCTTTGAACTGCTAGAATGATCTTGGAAAGGTAAATTATTCAAAAAGTCATCTGGGTTAAATACATAACCAAGTCCTTCACAAAGTTTAGAGTCTTCCAAACTGTCATTACTTGAAATGTTTTCTAAGTCATCTAGTGGTTTAAGAAGCTGTTCTTTCAGATATTCTATTTTAACAGAATCAAAATATGTTCTCAAATAAAGGAAAAGGTCAACCTTACTGTAGGGTTTGCACAATTCTTTTTTAGAACCTTCCACAGTGAAAGGAACTTCTGACCCTGGTATATGTTTTACACTCCTTATGGTCAGGATACAGTAAAACCCAGTCTTCTTCGCTACAAAAGAACTGATCATGGTTACTTTGTTTTTCAACACCTTTTCTGAGGATGTACTTTGCATCTGCTTTCTTTGGCACAGCGATAGGAAGTAAAAATCTAAACGATCTTGAAATGGTTTGGCTTGAGTGTACAGTTCGATCCCAAAAAATACTGGTGTCTTGCTTGTATCAACCACCAAGGAACAAAAGCACCTTCTTGGACAAATTCGATCAGATCATGAGTACCATCAATCAAAAACGAACAAACTTTACCATCTTAGGAGACTTGAACATTGACATGATAGGAGATGACAACCATGCGCTCTATCGATTCAACTTATTATTGAAAAAACATCAACTGTGCAACACTGTTAAAGAACCAACTCGTATAACAGAGAACTCTGCTACCCAAATCGATCACATCATCATTCCCAAACAATGTCAACCAAAAATGAAAAACGTTCATGCTATTGACCTTGGTTTGTCAGATCACCATATTATCTATTGCAAAATGGACATTTTAAGCCCAAGGAACAAACCTATCTATCGAACAGTTAGAAATTATAAGAATGTCAATGTCGATCAATTAAGGCATGATATTAAAACAGCACCTTGGACAATTTGTGATGTGTTTGACGATGTTGATGACATTGTTTCTGTTTGGAATAAATTATACAAAACAGTTGTTGATTCACACATACAAGAGAGGAAAGTCAAAATGAGAGCCTTTTCACATCCCTGGATGACCAGTGCTATTCGCAAACAACTAAACAATCGATACAAGCTCCTAAAAGCAGCACAAAAAACTGGCAAAGGTTCTCATGAATGGAAAATCTATAGAAAAGCAAAAAACTATTGTACTAAACTTTTACGGGTAGCTAAAGCAAAGTATTGGAGAGACAGATTCAATGGCCTTCAATCCTCAAGCAAGGAATTTTGGAATTGTATGAATGAATTCACAGGGAAAACCAAAAGCAACAAAATTGGTCCCATAGAGGATTCAGCCGGAAAATTGTCAAATGATAACATTGTCAAGAGTGAAACTCTGAATAACTTTTTCGCAACCATAGGAAAACTCGATAAAAACCCAAACAATGCTAAATTACAGTCTCATGTTTATCGTGTGACACCGACCATTGAGCAGATACCGTACCATTATGGGATGCTATCTAAAGCGTTTAAGAAAGTATTCAAGCCAGGAAAAGCTGGTGGGCATGATGATGTTAGTTCAAAAGTTGTCCGAATGATAGGTGACGATGTAATCACTGGTTTTCACTACATCGCGAAAGGAAGCTTCAATTCGCTCAAATTTCCCACAACCTACAAAACTTCGAAGGTGAGCTGCATTCACAAAAAGGGCTCAAAAACAAAATGTGAGAACTACCGGCCTATCTCTCTACTTTGCCTTCCTGGCAAACTACTTGAATCTATTTTCTCAACCTGTATCGACTCCCACATAACAGAACACAAATTGCTGAGTAGTCATCAGTGGGGGTTCCGAAAAGGACGATCACCAGAACTTATGCTTTTGAGTCTATCTGAGAAAATACTTCTTCATATCAACAAAGGTAATTATGTTGGAATGATATGCATAGACTTCAGTAAAGCTTTTGACAGTGTTTGCCACAAAACCCTATTGAAGAAACTACAAGCCATTGGCATTAGTGGTGATGCATTTGCTTGGAGCAAAAGCTACCTGAACAATCGAAAACAATTTATGACAGTTAATGGTGAAAAATCTTGTCTGGCATCAGTTGACCAAGGAGTTCCTCAAGGCTCTCTTTTAGGACCCCGCTTCTACTCGTACCATGCAAACGACCTACCGGATGTTGTAACGAAAACAAACAATTCAAAGGAGGGGTTTGGTGAACCAGATGATATAGAAATGTTCGCTGACGACACAAATGGTATTACAGTTGCATCTGACTATGATTTACTTATTAAACAGCTTCAAGATCTCGCTAATCAACTGCACGAATGGTCAATACTAAATGGAATGATCATACACCCAGGCAAAACCAAAATCATCATATTTTCACGTAGACCATTTATCGGCCCAGCACCCAACCTAACCCTCAACGATCACTCGTTAGAAATCATCGAGAGCCATAAAGTGTTAGGAACAATCCTGGATAATAGATTTTCGTGGAAAGCGCATGTTAATAGTGCCACTAGTAAATTCAATGCCAAAGTGAAACTACTAAAGCGAATGAGAACATTGGGTAATAAAGTTCTTGAGAAATTCTATTTTGCCACCATCATACCAACGGTAACCTACAATATCTCTGTGTGGGGCCAGCCCAACAAGCTTGGACCCTTGGAGGAGATTCACATCAAAGCTGCCAAGCTTATACATCAATTACCTAGCAATTTATCATCGTATGAAACCCTTGAAAAAGCTAAATGGATGCCAATATCCTATATATATAAACGCCGCCTCTTATGCCTGATGCATAAGGTATATCACAGACTGATCGATGAGGATATCCGTTCACTCTTTACACACAAGGAACACAATCTATCTCGGAATCACCAAATGAATGTTACTTACGATACAGGTACCAAAAGCTCTTTTTCATATAAGGCTGCGAGAATATGGAATAGAATGCCTAATGAACTTACTGGTGAAAAATCTCACGAGGTTTTCAAAGAAAAACTTTCTAAATTTAAAAATAATATCAATAAATATTCATTTGACTATGATTCTTACCATATTGACGATGATTTTACTTTTTATTAATTAACTTAGTCTTCAAGAAACAAATTAGTCGTTTTACCAAATCCTTAACAACTTCTACTCTTTTGCCAACCCTTAGTTCTAACTTCCATCAACACAGCCTGTGCCTGGGTCTTGTCTTGGATTAGAAGGCCAGTCCCTAGTGTCACTAGGTGCCTAGTTATGCCTAGTCTGTTTTTGAACTTCTTTTTCTTTTTCACTATCTTAAGTTTAATATATATTCTTCGTACTATTTTTAGTATTTTATATTTATACTAGTTATATTTCTAAATCATTTTTTTTTTTTTTTTTTCAGCTCAATAACCCATTTTCATTTTGGATTCATTTGTGGCTTCTTTTGAGTCTATTATGCTAGCTTTTGCACTCATATCTAGTCTCATTAACTCTACTTCCAGCTTCTAACTCATCGCCATCATCATAAGCCATCCTACGTTAGCCATACACAATTCAGCCATTTCAATTTTAATCATGCAGATACTACAGTATATACTAGACATTTTATTCTTTAAAACAAATTATATGTATATATACATTTTTATATTTTTTATATTTTTAAATTATTTTTTATGTAGGTCCACATCAGCTCACGCTGCCTTTGTCTGTAACCTGCTTTACTAAATAAAAGAATAATAATAATAATAATAATAAGTTTGCTGCCCCTGACATTTTGAAGTTCTGAGTGCTTTTCTGACTCTTTTGTCACTCCAATGTTTATGATAACACTGTTATCATAACACTTGTCAAAAAAACTGGATTTCTTTGATGTTCCTCCTGATATTGCTTCGTCATCATCATCAAACTCTCTTTTCTGTGGCTTTGCTTTTTTTACAAATCTGTCTGTTCTTTCATGTGATTTATTTTTCAAATAGCTATCTAGTGTGTCAGTCTTTTCAGAGTTATTTTCAGAGTTTTGCTGTTTTATTCCACATTTAACACAAAATACATTGTCTCTTTCAACCTTTCCACCACACTTTCGACAAAAACAACAACATGGACTGTCCGCCACATTTGTTATTGAAGCATACAATATTAACCGTTTCGGATTTAAAATGAAGATTTGAAACAAGGATTTCAAATGAGGATTTGAAATATTTTTGCAGATTTTTAAGATTTGTACAGATTTTAATTTTTTTTCGAGATTGTCCCTTCTAAGCTTCCGTAGAAGAGTCATCAGGGCAGATGAATCAACGCCAGTGAAGAAGGCATTCAATTACGCAAACGCCCATTACAAACAACCCCCAGGCAAACCAAAACCAACATGGTTGAGTATAATTAAGGCGACATAATAAAACTGGGTATAAATTGAAACGAAGGGACAGAAATGGCAAACGACACCAATGCATGGAATGTAAAGGCATTTTCCTTTATTTTCAATATTTTGTAATTCATTAGTCATTTGTTTACAAGT
>BQMF02000717.1:0-141089 GCA_027922465.2 Turritopsis dohrnii | reverse complement strand
TGTCTAAATCTCAGTACTCTATGAACCTTCTCAAGAACAAGACCATGCTTCAGCGCTTGATCAAGTGCACGAATATGAATAATATAGTTCTTCTTGTCTGAAAGACATGGAGTTAGCTTTTCTACACCATTGATCTTCTTTCGCTCAGACATAAACGGAAGATCGTTATGTGAATCATGAAGCTCCTGAGGATAGTTCACATCAACTTCAAGAAGATAACCATATTTACCATCTTCTCAGCCAACTTTGAAATGAAATCGGTGGTAAATTTATTAGCATCTACCCACTTGAAATCCCCTGTCGGTAGCTTCTGAATCATAGCCCATCCATATAGATTATTTGCATCAAGATATTGGAGATAGCTACTTTCTTCAGTCTTCTTATATTTAGCATCCATATACTTGTTATTAGCTTTAGCATGTCTATGAACAGCCTGACAGAGACCTCCTCTAATACCTTGCTCTACGAACAGAAACATATCCATATCTGATAATAGATCCAGCTCAAACCTCTGTCTTTTCAAACAGGCTTGCCAAGCTAGTCCTGGAGCAGTGTAAAAATGTGCAGGATCCAGTTTATAGTTTGTTATACATGTTTCCCTAAAAGTCTCAAAAACATCAGCAAGCAATAGAACGTCTGTCTTGAGGTAGAGATCATGATACGCACCCATATTTTTATTTTTCATATGTTTCCACACATTCTGTGCATGCGTATAATCAGCATCACTGATTCCTTTCATGTTCAACTTGCTGTAAAAAGCATCTTTTGGTGGGAGCTTAGTTTCATTAAACTTATCAAAGAATCAATGTATTCATAAGGATAAACTCCTTTCTTCTCAATAGTTTGAATTGCTCATCACCCTTGAAGAATTTTCGAAGGTTTTTACACTGATCGTTAGATAGATTGTTTACCAAGTTATCCAGACTACTGGCCATGAAACGCACACTATCGATGAATCTCAACTGTATCTTTTGAACCCTAGTCACCCCATTTTTATCAATATATTCACCAACCTTAACATCCAATGAGAAAGAGATATATTTTTTCTTTGTTTTCAGCGATGACGGCAATCCCTTCATCTCCATACTGTTTGGCTAGTTCTTTGATAAATAGATGAGCATCATATCCGCTCAAATTGTGAAAGACGATCGGGATGTATTAGGCAACTTTGTAACGGAGATTACAAGACTGATGTGCAGCTCCACGAAATTTACCAGTAAAATGACAGTGATCCCTAACCTTAATATTATCTTTTTCAAATTCTTTCATACATATGTGACATTTATCTGAATCGGTAAATCCTTGTTCCTCTTCATATGCGAGGTCTCGCATTCTCTGTTTAGGAAACATATTGTATAGCCTTTTCACTTCACCTACCGCATGATCTACAAAACGTAAAACACAGTCTTCACCTCGATAAAGCGTTAGAGGGTCTGAAACTTCACCATGAGCAAATTTGCTATAACAACAGAAGCCTGTGGGGATATGTATACCAACCTTTTTAGTGGATGATCCAATAACGCTACGCGGTTCTTTACAAACCTCTTTTGACAAAGCTTCGAAATCAGCATACATTATGAAAGGAGCTTTGAGCTGGTACTGACCATCATGAAATTTAACGGTGCTACCCTCCTTTGGCATTTCGATCTTCGCGACATCATTATTTTTACAATATTCAAAGTGTTTCATCTCTAGTTTCCTCACTTGAGAATCCATTGAGACAATTCAAGCAATAATGTTCTTTATTTTTGTGCTTCGAGTTGACCTTACTCAAGACACCACTCAAGTTCTTTACAGCTATATAATGTCTCTTTTCCTCTTCACATAATAAAAACAAAACAACCGTTTCTTTGCGATCAAGATGCTTCGACTTACGACACATATAGATACCTTCTTTCTCGTCTTTTGTTAAAACATGCACAGCGATATCAGGGTTCCTCCTCTCAAACAAATCTATTTTATTTAGCGCTATTGGAAACGATAAACCCTCCCAATTATATTTATCAACGTGTTTCTTGAGATTCATTATCCTTTGTGGATTTTTCTTAATCTTATCATGATTGAGAGCTGCGATAACAGCCCATTTGAAGCACTCTTCATCATCTTCGTTTTTAGGATTGATTATCGAATACTTACCACTGAAATTCTTAGGTAGCGGTAAGTAAGAGCTGCCTCTCGTTAATTTTAGCTTGTGAAAATCCACATCAATATTTAAAATTTTATCGATAACAAAGCCGGATTGAGGTAACGCAGGGTTTTCAACCTGTTCGATTATCTTATTGAACATCTTATTAATAACATCAGATATATCGCTTTCATTGTGAATTGTTTCCATATTGCTATTGAACGCCTTATCAACGTAGATTGTCGCTTCAGGATTGGATAAATCCTCCTTTCTCCATTTGATCCACACAGTTGCTTGAATTTTTATTGATTTTTTATTTTTGAGTTCTCTCATAATCAGATCACTTAAAATGGGTCGAACCTTTTCGAGAAACGAATCAACATCCTTTTTTCCATCTGAGTTTATCTTGAACCTTTTGTAAGAACCCTCAAACGCCATTTCAATGGGGACAAAACGATTTTGGTTTCACTAATTTTTCATCTTTTTCATCATTCTTCCTCTTGTAGAGATTGAGAATCTTCTTCTTCATCTCTCTGAAAGCGCTACTCACTTTCTCACGAATAGGTTTAGGTGTATGACTTACCAACCACTCCTTCAACTCATCCAACTTGCTTTTACCTGAGGTCTATTTTTTGCCATTTCTTGCTGCTCAAACAAATCCATATCTTGTTGGGTAGGAATAAATGGAACAGGTCTTGGTGGTGGAACAGGTCGGTTAAACCTAGTAGGTCTTGGTGGTGGAACAGGTCTGTTAAACCTAGTAGGTCTTGGTGGTGGAACAGGTCGGACAGGTGGGTTTGCTAATAATTCGATCAACTCAGCTTTTCTGAGTTTTGAGTAGCCATGTAGACCGCGTTCTCTTGCAAGAGCTTTTAATTCAACAACAGTATTTTTAGTAGTCATGTTGTAATATATATATATATATGAGATTAGCTTCCTTTAACTCATATTATATTATAATTATATTTTTTCATTTTTTCAAACGATCTAGTTAACATTTGTTACTCGATTTAAGTAACAAAAAAAACACCATCTACAAAGTTGAACGAACCATCTTTCTCTTATCGTTTTGACTCTTTTTATACCTTCTATATTTTTCTTCGTTGTTATCTATCCAGTTTGAAAAGCGTGTATAAATGCTTGTTTCGTATCAGGATCGAGAATATAAGATGGATCCTTATCATTCTTTTCAAGTACATCAATCATTTTAGCTTTACTCATTTGCTTAACATATTTTATTTTTCGTGATGCACATAATTTTACTAAAATATTATAAGTCATTGATTGGTAATCTGATTCTATTTTGTCGGTCATGTTTATGCTTTATTCTATATATAAAGAGATAAAGTTTTAACCCACTTTTTGATATCACTTTTTAATAAAATGAGCTAAATAAACGTTGTTTATAAATAAAAATGTCAGACACTAAACTTCAAGAGATTTATTATCAACCTCAAAACTTGTGGAAAGGACAAAAGGCTGTTCGCAATCTAAGAGGATTCGACTTCAAACCGAAGGTAATTAAGAAGTGGCTATCAAAACAAGCTTTGTGGCAAGTACATTTACCAGCACCGAAACATGTTGAACGTTCACATTATGAGGTAACTAAACCGAATGAGATTCATCAATTTGATATATTGTATATGCCTAGTGATATGCTATATGGTAATAAATACAAGTACATCTTATCCGGTATCGATGTTGCTTCACGTTACAAAGTAGCCCGACCTTTGAAGACTAAGAAAGCCAAAGAGGTTGCCGATATGATAAGAGATATCTATAGAGTTGGACCCTTAAACTATCCAAAAGTATTTCAATGTGATAACGGTTCAGAATTCAAAGCCGATGTGACAAAGCTGTTGGAGAAGAATAACGTCGAAATTAAAAGAGTAACTACTAAATATAAGCATACCCATACAGCGTTTGTCGAGTCATTGAACAAGATACTTGCCGAAAATTTATTCAAAATACAAGATGCTCAAGAACTGAACGATTCGGAAAAGGTATCATCTACGTGGGTCAAATATTTGTATAAACTTGTGGATAGATTAAACGATACGAAGACTCGGATGATCGATATGAAACCGAAAGATGCTATTAAAATGAAAGAGGTGCCTCTCGCTAAACGAGAAAGCTATCCACCTGAAGAAAAATTACCTCAAGATGGTTTGTATAGATATCTATTGCAACCGGGTGAAGAGCACGACGATCATCGAAAAAGAGCAACAGATAGGATATGGTCAAAGAAGACATATAGATTGAGTGAGGTAATAGAGCAACCTGGTAACCGTGTAATGTATTACCTTCAAGATGGGCCTGAACGAGCTTTTGTGAAAGAAGAGCTGATGTTGATACCTGAGGATACAGAGCTACCTCCTGATTATGTACAAGGTTGGTGAACCGTAAATACAAAGTATCTTTACTAGAAACAAGTAAAGATGAGTCGTCTAGCAACGAGGTTTAGCGCCACATAATGTCATAATCAAAGAATTGTCTTTCAGGATTCTTTTCAGATTGTCTGAGCCCCTTCGGTCTGACAAAGGCTTCTCTAGAATTCCAACCATAATCCTTCAATTCAACGCAAAGTCTTGCAGGTAACCATGTCTTATATAAGTTTCCTCTTCTGTCTTGCACCTCTGCATACATAGCTGTTCCAGAACCAAATTCAGATGCAGGTGTGTCTATCTCACCCACAGATTTAACATGATAAATCACGTTTTCAGATAGCTCTCTCCACTTTATAATCGGAATAATTTGTTCCATGTTTTGTTCAAATATTGCAACTGTTGGAAATTCCATTGTCTCTTTTTGTCTGTATATACTTGTGATCATATCTCTTTATATAAGTTTCATTTTCATTAATCACTTTTCAAATTGAGGAACACATAACCACACATCCTAGTAACCATTTTCGGTTATTGACTTTTTCAAGTTTTGGAGTTCTATCATCAAACTTTTTTGAAATTGATTTTGGGCTTCGGTATCCATCTTTCTATCTATAGAGCTGAGTTTTTGTAAAGCGTTGTAATATGTTCCCTGCAAAACCTGGAATTCTTTGTAATTGATCCTCCCATCAGCCAGCGCCTGACTTATGTTAGTTTCGAACACAGCGATTGAGGATGTAACAATATCATATAATTTTATCACTTTTTCTACTTTCTTTTGATATCTTTTGATGACAGCTGTGGTAAGTCCGGTACAGATAGAGCCGGCTAGGGCTACACCACCTAATCCTGCAGAAATAGGTATTCCGATAATCGTAGCCCCTGTTGCAATTGAACCGATGCCAGAGCCAATGGTTATAGCGCTTGAGCTAGCATTTAGTAGCATCGATCGTTCTATCGCCTTGTTGTATCTCTTGAGCTTGATGCTAAACTTGTTCTTAAGTTTTATCAACTCTTCAAACTCAGAATTTATTACGCTTGCGTTAAACTTTTCCTGCTCATTCAAATCCTCAGGAGCAGTGGGTAGTTTTGGATAAATTTTAAAATTCATATTTAGAGGTTTGTTATAACATAATTAATAATAAATTATCCTCTAAATAAATAAATAAAATGGCAGACATTGACTTAGATCCTTTTGGAGAACATGGTATGACGACAGATGAAACAACCGATGAGACGTTTCCTCTCATACCGACCGGTGACCGTACGGGTGCACAGATACATACATCAGGTGAACGAGAAACATCATTTGGAGGTCACAGTCTGAATACTAGAGTTTTGAAAGAACTAGTTGAAGGGCTGTATGATAGATTATCCGAAAAATTCCAGCCAAAACCTGAGACGTTATATACCGATCAGTTTGAAATTAGAGATGGTGAATTATACTACAAAGACAGTAGCAAACCATTGACAAACAATGGAAGACTAAGGGCTACCGGTACTATAGCTGACATATTAGGCAAGAACAGATTACGTAGTTTAGGGTATGATATACCTAAGAGCAAATTTTCAGCCAGACAGGCAGCTGTACTTAACAAAATAGCAGAAGACCTTCCTTCGACATCTAAAATCACAACAGCAACCGATGTAGAGTTGGAAGATATGTCTGGTGATGTGGTGAACAGTACGGAAGATTTAATTTCAACGCTTAGACAACAATCGGTCGATCATGAAACAACTCAGACCGGCGATCTATTTGAATATCCTGTACGTGAGCTGTTAGGGTTGGATAAGGCGCTGAGAAACATACGAGGAGGTCTTCAGGAAGAGGTTGCAAAAAAGGTTCGAACAGAACAGCATATCGATAAGGAGAAAAACAAGTTGGAAGAAATGGAAAATGATGCAACATACACAGATGAACAACGAAAAGAGGTTGAAGAGAGAATGGAGGGATTACGTGAAGAGTTGAAAGCTAGGAAAGAGAACATTAATATTCTAAAAGGCAAACTAAACAGTCAAGTTACGAGCATCAAAGAAACCATTGCTAAAGTCCTCGACAAAGATACCACATTAGGTGAAAGGATACGAACACTATTCCGTGAACAAGGTATAACAATCGTTAGCATTCTGACAGCGTTTGGTATGGCTATCGGTGTCCTTGTGGAAGCTTTGTTACCGGGAGGATCAGCAGCTGGAAACTCTTCACAAAATCCTGACAAAGGTGGTGATAAAAAGGACGATGCAAAGGAATGGATAAAAAATAAACTAAAAGCGTTAGCATCACTTCTAGGTAGATTAGCATCTAAAGCGGCAGAGGCTTTACCAGGAATAATTGGGTCTATCGTATCATGGATATTGAACAGAGCAAAAGAAGTTGTAGGTTGGTTAAGTCAAAATTTATGGGCTCTGATTGTAGGGGTTGTAGGGTTGATCTATACGTACCTCGTGACTAGACGTTAACCATCTGAAAGTGTATATGTTACATGTATCGTGTAACATAATTTTTGTTGATGGTCTTCATCTTTCAAAATACCACACAATTCCACCAATACCGAGCATACTCAGAGCTATAAAAGCCAACTCTCTTTCATGTTGATCATGACTCGGTGTATAAAAGTCGCTCAATACAGGCTCTCGTGGTAGCGGTTCAAGATGATTACTAAATACACTATTGTACTCTCTCATTGCATCATTTAGTTCTACGAATTTTGAATCAGCCTTCTTTTCGAGCAATAGTTGTTTATTGATGAAATCGATCCTTTCCTGTCGTTTTTGCTGCCATTCAATCTGTGCTTTTTGTAATTTTTCTATGGCCAAATCATGACGTTTTCTTTCCTTATCGATTCTGTCTTTGGATAAACTTGAAAACAGATAGCTTGATCCTGTGAAAGCCAAAGCGTTAGCCAAAGCTCCACCCAACATCATTGCGATAGAAGCCATATTTAGATATTGATATTTTCAGGCAAAATCTTTTGATTGATTAAGTAGTCCTTTGTTATTTCACTAGCGGCGATAATGGCAACTAGTTTTCCCGTATCTTCCAAGTCGAACTTTTGAATAGAGGGAGGTGTCATTTTTAACACCTTTTTTCCTAGCATAGAGTAGCCGATAGCGAAAACGCAGACGACTGATGCATGATATAAATCGTTGATGATACTTTTCTTGTCCATGTTTGTTATATATACATTTTTTTTCTTTTTATTCCATTTCATGTTTATTAGATTTTTGTGGAAGTGGGGTGGATGGTGACCCACGGGGTAATATTTGCTCTTTCTTTTTATACATAAAATAAGCAAATCCACCAACTAAACCGAGAGCTATTATTCCACCTACACCATAGGTGTAATTCATAGGTTGTTCATTTGGTTTGGTGAGAGAGTCATCGGGCTTCTTCATTTCTTTTTGAGGCGACACTTGTTTTAATTGTTCTCGTTTTTTACGGTTGTATTCCGCCAACTTCTTACCCGCTTCAACCTTTTTTGGGTTCTTCGTTGTCACTTGAATGGGAGTCTGTTCTTCTGACATTTTTATTATCTGCTGTATTTATATTATCATCGGATTTATTTAAATTCCTTTCATTGATATAATGCCTCCCGGTAATAAGTCCAACACTGAGTGGTGCTAATAATGAGCCGAATTTATAATATAAGTCACATGTAAATCTTTGAAGGGCAGAGTTTAAGAAGGGGTCAGTTTCCAGGTCATTGCTCAACGCATCTTGATTGTTTATTCCTAACGTTGTACAAGCCCCCATGGAATAAATACGTATCAGTGATTTCCCCAAGGATTTTACCATTTGACCTGATAGTTTAGCTTCATAGATACTAAAAAGTTTTTCTACATCTCCATCTTTGAGTTTGTTAATTTGCTCTTCCGTGTACATTTTCCCTAAGTATAGCTTGCTATTTCCAGTTAAGACACACTCTAGCAGTTTTTGTCTTTTACCATCTGAAGGTGGAAATTCACCTGGAACATCATAACTCTGGTTGATTAAATTATCGATCGCTGTTTCCGCCATTTTTATTAGAGAGAGGTATTTTTTTAACACAAAATAAAAGTAAAATAGCGAGATCAGCAGTATGCTTAATAACACGAAGTTGACATATTCTATCATTTTGTTGTGTTTGTTATAATTTTCTTATAATTTTGTTGAAATTTGCTGTATAAGAGTTTGCTATCCTCTTATAAGTTTGTTGAAATTTGCTGTATAAGAGTTTGCTATCTTCTTATAAGTTTGTAAGACAAAATAATTATAAGAGGATGATGATGTTTAATAATATATTCTAACATTGTTAAATAAATAAACATTGTTTACTTAAACAATTATGTTCGATGATGATGAATCCTCAGATGATGATATTATATTTTCCCATCAAGATACAAAAAGGGTTACTTTTAATGATAAAGTAATGGTCCATTATATCCCTGCTTGTGAATCTCGTAGAAGTAACTGGATAGAGGCTGCTGTTGACAGAGTACGCTTTGAATCGAGGATTAAACATATTGGTAAAATTCTAGATCCTGTATTGAGACGTAAATTATTCTCTTATAGTAGTCTTACAGTTTTTGTTACAAGAGTCTTGTAACAAATATATCAATCTGTTTAAGAAATCACGTGCGTTCTTGGGTGTTCCATTCTCATGACTAGGCACGTGTGTTTCCCTTCTTTCAGTTTTTCCTTGACATTTTTCAATTCTTCTTGCGATTCAATGACATCGTTCTCTTCATGAATGGTGGCTAGATCGTTTCTATCTTTTGGATACCACACATATAACATTTTAGCTTGCCGTCGTAAATTTTTAGGTATAGCCGTGTATGATTGTGTAAGTAACCATAGCGAATGGTTTCGATGGCGACCACTAATTGCCAACTCGAGCAAAGGGTTTCTCTTTTTGTCCAATTTTTCATCAGCTATGATGTCGTCAATGAGGAATAAGGTTTTGTATCCGGCGCAAAAGAAGTCCATTTTCTTAATATATTCATGCAACGATCCTTCCGGTTCAATTAAAATCACATAGCTGTCATTCCAGAACCACTTCCGATCTCTGTAAGTCTGATTCCATCTTAAGGTGGGACATATAATCACGATGAAATCAAAGTGATCAAAGTATTCATTTTCTAATAATTTTATGACACGATCCGTTTTGCCGCACGATGTTGGTCCGACGAATAATGCTGTGTGAGGTTCTTTCATGTAAAGTGTGTTCATTTTACTAATATAATGCAGACATAAATTGACCGTTTTGTATGTTTAATTGAGCATCCATTATTAGATATATATATGCGTTTAAGTTTCCTGCAGTTTCAGCGGTCTTTTCAATCTGTAAAGTGATGCCTTCACTCGCATTTGCAATCCTTCGACCGGTCCCATGCAAGGCATTCTCATCAATTGTTCTGAAATCTAACCATAGAGCATACTTGTTTGTCAAGTAATCAGAGACTTTTACATCATGTAATCCCAAGCGCTTTCGGTTTTCACCGACGCTATTATCTTTTGGTTTTCCTTCAGCAAAATACTTGCAAATCTCATTGTATTGTTCAAACGGCTGCATCCCTTGAGCAAAAAGTTGGTTAGGCTTACCCTCAACGATGACTGATACCTTTTCGATCTTTGGATTGTAGAATTTACAGGTTTCTCGTTTGTATGATTTTTCTTCTTCAAATAGAACTAAAATACCCTTCAAAGATTTGGCAGGTGTGTTGAATGACCAATTCCACGTTGTGTCTGACTTGTTTACTCTAATTTGTCTGTGCCCCAAAATCCTATCATAGAGCAAAGCCATGTTTTCATATTCAGAAGTGATTTTTCTAGCCAACGTGGGTTGTGTCACAAGCTCATATTCAAGAGAGATGTTAGATATTTTGTATTTACCATCTGGGTTACGTTTTTGACCTGCGGCAGTATCCGGAGGGTCAGAATAGATAACTCGGTTATAGTCGTTAAATGTGATCTCGTAGCAAAGCCTATTACCTAAACCCGCTTGATAATATGGAATAGTACTATCTAACATCTCAAAGTCGAGTGGAATGACAAACTTGTTTTTATAGGTGTCAGCAATGGCTTTGTCTTCTGCATCAGAGATGTCTTTATCTGAAGCACCAATCCTCAATTTCATACAATTCTCTGTACACCCATCGTCGATGATGATACCCTGTCTTATCGCGTTTCTCTTTTCAAACTTGGTTAACCATAAATCTCTGTAACACCCGAAAAGATCAAAGTCATCGATACTCAATATCTCGTTACCTTCGAACTTGACAGCCAACTTTTTAATAATAGCTCTCCCGATGTTACTAACCAATGTTCTTTTTGAGTCAGCTTTCGACTCGAGTTCAATATCAAAACTTAGATTCGTTGTTCCTGGGATAATAACATCATCGCTTCCTAAATTTGGAAACCTAACCAATAATAGCTGATTTTGATCGATCTCACTCGGATTGTGTGTGACAATTACTTTTTGACGAGAACCTTTTACACCGCGGGCAGTTCTAAGTGAACGTTCTGGATTTAACCTCTTTCCATACTCCATTATTAATTATGATATATATAATTAATTTTTACTTTTTATCTCGGTTTAGCGGATGTACAAAACAACGGTTGTACCCAGATCTTCTTTTAGTATACCACCATGCTGATCTGTCAGTCTCAATGTGAGAGACTGGAATACACCGTTTTTTAGTTTTTTGTAATGGGGATTTTTAGGCTCAGTATGTGTAAAGTCACTATATTTATCGATGGGAATAGTTAGTAGAATATCACTTAGCTTTCCATCCTCAAGATTTTGAGTGTTGTCGAGTTCAGAGAGATGTAAATTCATTTTGGTTATTTTAGCTAGCGTATTTGTTCTGATTATTTGAGAGTATTTGCCTAATGGTTTAAGTTCTATATCACCTTCTAAAAAGGTGCCTGCTAAAAACGCGTTCAATTCTCTGCCAGTGAATTTTCGTTTTGGTATCGACTTTTCAACTTTCCCATCGTCAGACGTTTTCAATGTTATCGGTGTTGTGATTTGATAGGTGAAGGTGTCTCCAAATATCTCACATAATGCGATCTCTTTCGAACCGTCCATATTTCGAATGGGGTAAGGTAGATATATGGTCTTCTCACCCCTTACGAGATTTGCTGTGATATACATTTTCTTGTATTAAATAGAAGATAATATTATTAAATAATAATGGAGAATATTTTTAAATATGTTCCCAACGCGGCTTATAAGCCAAATGGAGGACAATACCTCCAGATATTGAATGCTAAAGATTTATACAAACAAACAATTATTGTCTCTGAGAGCGGTTCTTTCCCTGCAACTTTTCCAAATATATTTACTAATTACGAAATGGAAGAGAATGATCAACGTATGAAAATTTGGCAGGAACAACCGTTTAAATTATGGCAAACACAGCTCAATTTTGTCACTTGGTGTGCTTCAAGTGCTTGTGGGGTCAGTTCTGAACATCTGAAAGAAGGTCGCTCTACTCCTATGATTAGAGCAGTATATCGTTTTCACGTCTATTATCATATTAGACGAATCGTTAAGCGTCTGCAGACACCTCTACCTTTTGAAGATAGTTTCAACCAATACGATAATCCTTATAACAAAGAAGAGTTTTTAAAAATCTGTAGTGAATATGGTGTCGATTCTGATCCTAAAAAATACAAAGGGCAATATTTTTACAGCTCGTATCAAAAAAGACGTAGAGACTATCCAACGCCAGGTGTGAGTTATTTCACAGACGACTCCATGACACGATGGATTATAGAAAAATCTAAAGGCTTTACAAAAACAGGTCTTGTAAAAATTTCAGAGAGTGTTAGAGCATATGCTTATCTTGTTCTTAGTTCGCAAGCCTCAGCTCGTTCTTCTATTTTAGGTAATAATTCAAGCTCTTTGACAGCTCAAAGAGTTTTTATGAACAACTTTGAAGACAGAGTTGATATTCAAGATGACATTAAACGTTATCAAGATACTTTAAATTACGCTTCAAGCAAAGTTGATTATTCTGTTGGACAAGGTATTTACATGTTACCTAGTGACATGAATCTAAACATCAAGTCGGGAGTGTCTGGTTATAATAATAAAATTCTCATATCTAATGACAACTTGAGCCTCGGAAGAAACAAAATGATTAATGTTATGCAAGAGCATCATATTTCGCCCAAAGTGACTAGCTCTCCAACACAAACAAAAAATAAAAGTTCACAAAAGAAAGTTCAAACAAGAGTAGTGAGTCAAACAGATTCACTCCCATCTCATGAAGAAGAGAAAATAGCTTTGGTTTTAGCGATTACCACGATGTTTAGTATATGGTATTATTATTATTATTGAAAACAAAACTCCTTAGGAGAACCCCCTAGGGTTTTGTACCGACAGCCACATGTGATAGTAGTTTAGCTTCATCCTAACACCTTCAAGCCCTGACGTTTATATCCCGACAGCCACATGTGATAGTAGTTTAGCTTCATCCTAACACCTTCAAGCCCTGACGTTTATATCCCGACAGCCACATGTGATAGTAGTTTAGGTTCATGCTAACACCTTCAAGCCCTGACATTTATATCCCGACAGCCACATGTGATAGTAGTTTAGGTTCATGCTAACACCTTCAAGCCCTGACGTTTATGTTGAATTTCGATCGATTTGACGGTAACCTGAATGTCTCTGTGGACCAGTGAAACCTGACAGTGATTAATCACCCAGACCGAAGTCTACCCAAACCGCGATATATCCAACGCAACTGCGGGGAAGTGCGCACTCATGCAAGTTTTTCAACCAGGACATGAGAGACCGAGTGGGGATCGAACACACGACCTTGTTGTTACAAGTTAGCGTTCTTATCCACTAGACTACGCTGATCTGTATGTCATATGTATTGTTAGCTCATTTATGTTATAAAAATGAAACTACTACAAACTGCTTTTTACTACATTTTATGAGATATTTAATTGTTTACAATTATGAGTAATTTGTGGTTATATAATAATAGAAACTACTTACGTAATCAAAATAGCACGTTTCGTAACTCATATCGCGTTATGAAAACAAAGATCTTATATGATAATATTAGCTATAGTAGGGAAATTCCCGAAATCATATGATTATGGGCTAGCATCCGCACTTTCCTATCTCTCCAGCACAATTTTAAACAATCATTTCTGCAACATAACCAGCTCTTCGAATATCTTGAAATAGAATCCTACTTTTAACTGTTCTTAATTTGCCCCTGATATTTGATGCAATAGAAAAGTATAAGGATCACCGAAGCGTTTTAGCTATCCAGAAGTCTAAAAATGACAACCTTTTCTACGACTTCAGAAAGGCATGTTACGCTGACGTGTAACATACAATTCTAAAGCTGGATCATTCAAAGAAAACTAGTGGTGATATCCCAATCAAAATTTGCTATTAAGGAAGTTACACCTTTTATCGTTGACCATTTTAATAACGGTTTGAAGATGGGATGTCTTGATTTCGTATCTGACGATGTCCAGAACTTGCTTTTCTTCTTTGATATTACCTTTGAGGCTAGCTAATGGTTCACTTTTGGCTACCTTCTTCCTAACAGTAGCTGTATCGATTTCTTGCTTCTCTATCTCATTCTTAAACTGTTCCTTGACGAGCTCTTTAGTTACTGTCTGAGATGGCTGTCTTTGTACAATTCGAAGAGCTTTGCTGGTCATTGCTGCTTTGTGCTGTTTCTCTATTAACGCATAATGGTTCTCGGCATTCTTCACACTGTGTGATCCTAGTGCCAGGCGATAATGTATAACGACGTAGCGTGGCAATCGCATTTTTCGCCAAGTCACTTTTGTCCATTCCAGCAATTTCTTCTGGTGTCGGAAAGCGAGATACGTCATCAGCCATCTTTACATGCTCCCTATTTTTTATCGCTTTCCAAAGATTCCTCTTCCAACGCTGGATGATGGGCTGTATCTTTTTTATTTTTTCCATGTCGTAATCTGCTTTTTCCATAACATATACGAAACACAAGAAATGGAGTACTGAGCCAAGGTATGTTTTCACAGTACCTGGCTCTCTGCGTTTGTCCTGACATGTTGACATCCAGCTGTTTAAAAACTTTCTCTCATACAAGTTCTGATATCGTACTTCCTCATCTCCTTATGTCTTGCAATCTGCATCACCACAGCTTTGTGCTTATTTGCTGTGCGACAAGGTTTCTTACCACCATCCGGGCTCTGGAGCCACAATGAAAATTCATTCATCAGATTGTCTTCTTCATGACTGGACATTAAAAATTTGTCATCATGATCCTCATAATCTACTTCATCTTCTTCTGTGTGTGAGACATTTCATAGTTATCATCATCTTCTTGCTCCTCACTCTCCAGCTCATTTTCCTTCTCAGTTTCACAGACTTCTGTGTTGTTTTCCAAATAATCACAACACTCTTGCTCATACCTGCTGAAGAATTGTTCTTCCAACCAATCTTGATCACTCTCTTCGTTCCCATCAAAACAATTGCCTCCAGTCTCCAGCATCTTGCCATTAATGATTCTTTCTAACATGAGCTTCTCCGACTCTTCCTCATCCTCTGTTTCAGTGGCAGTTGTTTCACTTTCGCTGCTTTCTTCTGCAGCCAGAGCCAACTGCGCTTTCTTCATATAATGCCTTGCTTTTTTGTTCGAAAATTCATGGTATTGCCTAAGATGGTTCCCGAGTCGTTTCACCTCTTTAAAACAATAGCCGACTGGACAAAGCCAGGTCTTGTAAGTAATAGGCTTTGATTTACGATTTTCTATAGGTAGTTTTGGGCGGATCTCGTTCAGGTTGAAGTTAAGTCGTGCAGCATCAGCCTTGGCTTCCGACCATCCATGTTTCTTTGACATTAAATGCCTTTTGAGATTAAACACCTCTCTAGAAAAAAAAGCCAATATCTGTTCTTATAATAATAGTCAATACCTTCAGGAAAGAAATTGTTTGCGGAAGAAATATTTCCGAGATTTATTTTTACGATTTTGACCTTCAAAATTTCGTATTATGAGGAAGAAATTTTTGCAAATGAGAGCTTTTCACAAAATTTCGCAAAATTAAATCATAAAGTTTTTCCCTTGCGTTTTTTGGTTATTTTCTGTAAATAGCGTAGGAGAAATTTTCGTGTGAAGAAAATACCATGAATTTTGGCAATTTTCGTAAATCAAATTCTCGCATTTTTTTTTCTTTTTTTTTCATTTCATTCGTGAAATCAAATTCTTGTGAATAATTTTTTTTCATTAAATTGCGTAGGTACATTTTCTCGAAAATGTGTTATTTCTGAAAATTTAGTGATTAACCTGATTCACTCGTCAAATTCAACTTTCGCCAAAAATCTGTTATGTCAATTCAAGAAATAGTTCTCACAAAAACTTCTTCCCTTAAAGTACGAGGTAAGTATGCAGTAGTGGTTAGGGCTAATGAGCACAAAACAAGTCTGCTGCTTCCGACCATGAAAAAGTTTGCGTAACTTGCAATTTTATCGCTTCACTATATATGTGACGTTCCAGGGGATTTTGATAACAAACGATAAAATGTTATTTAAAGAAACGTTTAAACGTTGCAAAAACAACAGAAAAAAACGTTTAAAAACGTTTTTATAAAATGAGCTAAAACAGACCATCAAAACCGTCAAGAAAGAGTTTTTTTCAAAAGCTTTATCTTCAAAAAATTCAAAAGAAGTGTGGAAGATTATACATCGCATACTCAAGCCATCCGAAAAAAGAATCAAAATGGACCCTGAACATTTAAATGAGCACTACATCACTGTTTCTTCAAAAATAACTGGTCTCGGCAACCAGTCATTTGATCTCGATTTTGAACAAGATGACGATATGGGATTTAAGCCAAAAATCACAAACTACCAACAAGTGGTTAAACATATCAAATTATTGAGAAGTGATTGCTCCACCGGGCCAGATGAAATACCCGCAAAATTTGTCAAAGCGAGTGCAGACATCATTGCTGCTCCGCTAACTGATATCATCAATACATGTATTGAACAAAGCATCTTTCCAAGAGCATGGAAACTCGCCAGAGTTCACCCTGTTCCAAAGATAAATCATCCATTGAAACCATCAGACTTTCGTCCCATTTCAATATTGCCAACGTTGTCTAAAGTTTATGAGCGTATTTTGTTAACACAGTTGACTGAATTTATCGAGAGCAAAGCATTATACGCAAAGACACAATCCGGATTCCGGAAGGGACATTCGTGCAGTACTTTATTGTTGAAGTTCAAAGATGATATTATCAAAGCCATGAAGAAGGGTGAGGTTACTTTGGCAGTAGCAGCCGATTTTTCAAAAGCTTTCGACACCGTCAACTACCGGAAACTCTTGGAAATGTTAAGAACGGCTGGCCTGTCAAATCACTTTATACGTATTATACACAGCTATCTTACTGAACGGAAACAGTTTGTCCAGGTTGACGACATAAAATCGACACATAAGCTGATTCATTTCGGAGTTCCCCAAGGCAGCATTTTGGGACCTATTTTGTTTAATATATACGTTTCTGACATTTCAACAGCCCTTGACTGCCGCACATTACAGTATGCAGACGACACTACACTCTACGCACATGGAAAAGTGAAATCCTTGAAGTCTGTTGCTGAAAATATCGAATGTGATCTTGACAAGATGAGAACATGGTCACAAGAAAAAAACCTGGTTCTAAACCCTGCTAAAACTGTAACTATACTATTTGGAACTTCGCAAATGCTTAAAAAACATAGTTTAAACGACCAAGATGCATTCAAAGTCAAATGTAATGATAAATATCTTAAAAGAAAAGAAACTATAAAGTTACTCGGCGTACACTTTAGCGAATCTTTATCGTGGAAGCCACATATCAACGAAATCATCAGTCAAGGTTTTGCCACCCTGTCAACTCTGAGAAAATTGAAACGATTTGCTCCATTTCGAGTAAGAAAAAGTTTAGCTGAGTGCATGGTAATCTCAAAAATCGATTATGGTTGTACAGTATTTAAAAACGCTCCGCAATATATGATAAAACGATTGCAGAAGCTCCAAAATGCAGCAGCTTCCTTCGTCATCGGTCGTTACTGCAGAGAAGAAGATGTTATCTGTAAATTGAAATGGTTACCAATTACAGAACAGTTTGATTTCGCTACAGTAAAACTTGTTCATAAACTTAAGAACGACCCTGACATGCCCGAATATCTCCAACTTCATCATCATACAGTAAATCGACAAACAAGATCGGCAGGAGAAAAGCTATTTGACCTATGCGAAGCTGAAAATAACACCTTTCAGGATATAGCGGCTAGAACGTTCAATGCTTTACCTCTGAACGTAAAGAAAATCACCGAATATAAAAAGTTTTATAACGCTACCAAAATGTTTTATACTGACAAAGCTACCGCTAGAATCTTACATAAACAGTAAATATATATACGCATATATAATCAACGGTTTAATTATTTTTAATTATTTTTCGACTTCATTTCTTATTGTCTCTTTCCCATTTTCTCAATTGAATGTTCAATTAGTCTTTACATCCAGAATATACTTCGAATCCTGAATTTACCAATCATTCCGACAATATCTTGCTTGTAATTAATAGTATAGTTAATTAATAAATAGTTTTTAATTAATACTGTTTCTCATATTTTAATTTTATCATTGATTTTAACTATTTTATTTTATGTTTAGGCAGAAGAACCATTTGTACATTTAATGGAAGCCAAATAAATGATTATTATTATCATTATTATTATTATTATTAATTCGAAAGAGAAAACGTTTAAACGTTTCTTAAAACGTTTTATGCAGAACATTAAAAACGTTTAAACATTTTATTGTTAAAAACGATGCTTCATAATAAGGAGCTAAAAAGCTCTTCCTTCGGCTGCTATTAGGGAACTTACGAAAGTACGATGGCAACGTGGGCGACGACGTAAAAGATGTTCATCTTTGATGAATCACAAAAGAGCAGAAACTGTACATACACTTACTGTATTGAGCAAGGAAGATGGAACTATAGGCCAGTTTTCACATCGTTCGCTGTCGTCGCACGTATAAGCCAACTAATTTTTGATTTAGAATTGAGTTGAGTTGAATAAAGTGGAAACTGGCCTTTAGTTGAAATTTTCGGGAGGTTTAACTTCAGCAAGTCATACGACCGCTGCCGTTGATTGGGCGAATCAAAATCATGTGACAGTCAATCGCCCCAGAGCCTGAAAACATTATCAAAATGAAGTCCAAAAAGATAACTAAAAACGTTACCAACTAATTTGATTAACAGTGCATCTTAATTTTGTGAAAGTGAAATGTCTCTTTAAACAGAGAAATTAAGGTTTATCCAGATCTGTTTCTATAAAAATTAGCCGTTTTCAACTACTTTCACCGAGTGAAAATACATCTTTACGAAAATAAACATAAAACTTTTCCCCGAGGATTTACAAAAATAGCAATTCTATCAAATTCGTTCTATTATGGAATCAATAGAATTATAGCGGACGGTTTCTATTTGTGGAAACTTTGAAAAGAGCTGTTGTTTCTTTAATCTTTAAATGAATGGGAACCAGGTAATCAATGTATTCTAATATGCTTACATGTGTTACCTGCAAATGCATATTTAAAAAAGTACACACGTGAAGAATATTGACGTCATTAAAATAAATCAAAACAAAAGAACGCACCTTGTTCATTAAAAATCAAAATAAAATCAAAGAATCATGAAGTAAAAGATGAAAAGTTTTTTAATTATATCTGGTTTTAATAACGAACTTTCCAAAAATGGCGCATACGAATGTGATTATAAACAAACCGCTGGACACTTCTTCAAATGAAACTTGTTTACGTTTTCAACTTGTTTAAGTTGAAAATGTGAAAAAATGGATTACTGTAAAAACGTTTTTAATAAAAACATTTTTAAAAAAATCTTTACAAGCTGATAGACCATGTTAAAAAGTCATGGTAGCACTTTCATTTTAATGCTCATATTTGCAGAACCTTTTCATTAGAGCAGAAATAAATCATTAAAAAAAACAAAAAATCTATAGCTCACTTCATCAGCCATTTGTAGGTTACCAGATGCTAAGGCAGCCATAATCTTGTCACTGACGGTTTTAGGCGCAACACTCTATGGAAGAAAAGAGTAGAAAAATGAGCAAATCCTTGTGTGAAGGGTTGCAACTATATAAATCAAACTTTGAATTAATTAAAGATGGTATTCTGGTAAAAAATAGCACAAGGATTGATGTTCTTTACTTTTCTCTCTTACGCTGTTACATTTCATTTGTCACATCCAGCAGTAAACAAAACAAAGAAAGCGTTCCAGGGACCATCTTTCAAAATTTCAATACTGGTTATTGTATTACAGCTAGAGGTGTTTCTATTTTGATTCAAATCAGTATATGGTTTACTTGTAGATAGATTTGGCTTAACTCTCCCTTGGAGTATTGTAAAAAGACGCATACTCTTGCCTACCTCTGTCAGATTATTAGCTTCAGCAGGTACATGATCACGGTTCATGGCTTCTTGGCTATGTGTTAACTTTACCTCGGTCTAAAGGAAAAAAAGATATAAAATCAAGAAACAAAACTAACTCTACTACTTTAATCAGTATATGGTTTTTGCAGATAATTTTGGCTTAACTCTATCTTTGAGCATTGTAAAAAGCAGCATACTGTTGCCTACCTCTGTCAGATTGTCAGCCTCAGCAGGTACTTGATCACGGTTCATGGCTTCTTGGCTATGTGATAACTTTACCTCGGTCTAAAGGAAAAATGATATAAAATCAAGAAACAAAACTAACTCTACTACTTTAATCAGTATATGGTTTACTTGTAGATAATTTTGGCTTAAATCTCCCTTTGAGTATTCTAAAAAGCAGCATACTGTTGCCTACCTCTGTCAGATTATCAGCCTCAGCAGGTACATGATCACAGTTCATGGCTTCTTGGCTATGTGATAACTTTACCTCGGTCTAAAGGAAAAATGATATAAAATCAAGAAACAAAACTAACTCCACTAACTGAATCAGTATATGGTTTACTTGTAGATAATTTTGGCTTAAATCTCTCTTTGAGTGTTGTTTGACTCACTCTTTTGTGAACTTCCTTTTGTGAACTTTTATTTTTTGTTTGTTTTTTACCTCTTACCTCTTTGTTATCTTATGTATGCTTGTAATGACCCCTTGCATATGTAGCAATACCATCTTTTGCAATGATTCGTTTGTCATCATCTGCATTGAGAGGGAGTTTGTTTGTTTTTATGGTGTGGACATCATGCTTAATCGATTGGAAGGTCATATGTTCCCTGTAAATGTTCTTACCATCCAATAAACATCTCTTATAATCATCAAACCCCATCGTCTTCTTTACTACGCACTTCTTGACTCCCTTGCACTTCTTGTCTTCTTTTCCATCTAACTGTGTATACGCATAAGTCTTTGCTCTAAGAACAACAAACTCTGTCATTATCTTACCACCCAACTCATCTTTCATTAGCCCAATGACTTTCTTATTCAAACCTATGGGTAAAGGTCTGTTATCTTTCTTTTTCGTGCGTGGAAGTGTCGAATCTCAAAGCTACATCATCGGCGATATCTTTGTAAAAGTCGTCGGTTTTGATGTGATAGACAAAGCTGTCTGTATCCATATAGCAGAGCTTTAGATTGTCACCATATTTTGGTCTCATGTAATCATAGTGAAACTCGTACATAATCGTCTTTGACAAATCAAGAACTGTAGGTCCCAGATAGATCGGCTTGTTCAACACGAGTTTGATCTTTTGCATTTCAGCAGCCATCAAATGTTCACTGAAACAGATACTACCCTTGAAGTTAGGTTTCATCACCAGCTTTTCATATTGTTCTTTCTTGGTAGCCAAGCGTATGTCTTTATGTTTACGTTGATTCTCCATAGTTTTACCAAAGACTGAATTGTTCATGAGATTGAAAAAGTCCTTTTCAAAGTCATTCTTTGATTTGGTACGCAAATTGGTGTTGAAATCGATGTACGGCTTCAACCATGCACTTCGCTTAAATCTCAGTACTCTATGAACCTTCTCAAGAACAAGACCATGCTTCAGCGCTTGATCAAGCGCACGGATATGAATAGTATAGTTCTTCTTGTCTGAAAGACATGGAGTTAGCTTTTCTACATCATTGATCTTCTTTCGCTCAGGCATAAACGGAAGATCGTTATGTGAATCATGAAGCTCCTGAGGATAGTTCACATCAACTTCAAGAAGTAAGTAAGTAAGTAAGTATCAATTTATTTCAATACAGATAAGTGGAGACCACTTCAATAGAATTAATCTAAACGAATGAAGGGCCACCACATCAAAAAGTTACAAAGATCAAAATGTTACAAAATTTAACAAACAAGTAAACAAATAAAAAGTAAAAAGCTAAAAAAAATGAAAAATAAACAAAATGCTACAAAACACCTTCTGTGACAACTAAAATAAAAGTAAAATTAAAAATAACTAGCTTTTTTTTAAATTTTTTACTTATTTTAAAAACATGAGAAAACATTCAACATCTATCAATACTGTACATGCAACAGAAAAATTTTAGTACCAACTAAACGTAAGAAGACAAAAAATATAATTTGACTAGGTCTTTCAACCTGTTAAGTGATAAAGTTGACAAATCATCAACATCAAGGTAGTTCTGAAGAAGATTCCAAGAGGCCACTGATTGGTATGTTAAAGAGTAATCTCCAAACCTAACGGTGGAAACTTTCGGAAGACGCAAGATACCAGATTTCGCTCTTCGAGGACGAGAATCATCACGAGTAATATCAGCTAAATCAAAAGTGTCATACAACGGAGAAGGTACATTGCCGTTCAGAAGCTTATACATAAAGACAATGTTACAAAACTTGATAAAATCATGAAAAGAAAGAATTCTAAGTTGAGTAAAAAGGGGAAGAGAATGAGCATTAAAATCTGAAAATGTCATAATTCTAACAGACTTTTTGTGAAGAGTCATAATGCGTTTCGTTGAATTTTGATTTAAAGCCCATACATTAGATGAATAAGACAAATGAGAATGACATAATGCATAATATATTGATAAAAGAACTTCTCTCGACACAAAATGTCGCAGCTTACTTAGTGCACCATTCGCTCTAACTAACTTTTTGCAAACAAAGCTTATGTGATCACCCCAGTTTAAATTCGAGTCAATGATCACACCTAGATACTTTGCAGAGTCACTAGGATAAAGTCTAGTACCATTGATTTTAACCTTGAAATCAAATAAAGGTGGTGTACGTGTTGGTGAAAATAAAAGTAGTTCAGACTTTTTTGAATTTAGTGAAATCTTATTGGCGTTCAACCAGTTAACTAAACATTTCAAGTCAATATTCATTCTCTTTGCAAGAGACTTTAATGAGCTTTGCCGATCTAAAAGCATAGTGTCATCAGCAAATAAATTTACCACAGAAAAAGGGATAGCATGGTGTAGGTCGTTAATATAGATTAAAAATAAAAGTGGGCCTAACACTGATCCTTGGGGTACACCGTGCAAAATTATCTTAATGGACGATTTCGATCCACAAACAGATACAAATTTCGATCTATTTGATAAAAAAGACTTGAACCAATTAAGAGCTACTCCTCGAATACCATAGGAATATAGTTTTGAAAATAAAATATTATGGTCGACCGTATTGAACGCTTTTTGTAAATCTATCAGAACAGAGCAAGCATACTCACCAGAATCGAGAGCTTTTCTTATTTTCTCAGTGTAATTTATCAAGGCAGACGATGTTGAGTGCTTAGATCTAAATCCAAACTGTAGGGGATAAAGACAATCGCTTTTTTCAAAAAATTGAACAAGCCTCTTTTGCATGAGTTTCTGATAAACTTTGTCAATATTAGATAGTAGTGAAATAGGCCTATAGTTTTCAGTACTTAGTGGAGACCCTTTATTTTTAAAAACTGGAACAACCATTGCTTCTTTAAGTTTTGAAGGAAACACACCTGTTACGAAAGACAAATTAATGAGTTCTGATAAAATAACAGAAACTTGATTTGAAACAAGATTAAGAAGCTTAAAATGAATGCTGTTGGGACCAGAGGCTTTGCTTTTACTAAAAGAATTCAAGATGTTTTGGACTTCAGAAGGATCTGTGGGACTAAGAAAGATGGACTGCTGGTTTTGATTTTTAAGCCATTTGGAAAAATGATGTTTTGATTCAGGGATTTTAGAACGGACTTTGGAGGCAACAGACGAAACGAATTCATTAAATGTCTCTGAAACTGTTAAAGGATCTGAGATAACAGAGTTTTTTACAAGCAGGGAGATATTCCTGTTCGTCTTAGAATTTTGAACTGAGATGATTTCTTTAATACCAGACCAAATCTTTCTCAAATTATTACTGTTAGTGACAAAATACTTGTTATAACAAAGCTTCTTACTAAGGCGCAAAAGAGTAACGATACGATTACGATAAAAGTTATATCTGGAGAAAAGGAAATTTCTCAGACCAGGGTCATCTGTATTATTGATGTCACCTAAGATACTATCTCGAATTTTCATGGACGTTAAAAGTCCTTTTGTTATCCAAGGTTTACTTTGTAACTTAGCTTGCTTTTTGATGAGTTTAGTCAAAGGCACGTGTTTGTCATAAAGAACATTATACTCTTTAAAAAAGCGTTGAAAGATGCATCAGAGTCATTATTTTTGACTTTAAGAATTTCATCCCAATTATTATTGCTAAAGTCCTGATAAAATTTTCCTGGATCAAACTTAGACCAGTTTCGTACCACAGCTTTTGGCTTAGAAGACATAGATTTCAGTTTTAAATCAAGAAAAAGAAACTGTGGTAAGTGGTCCGAGATCCCAATAGTGAGGTTACCAGAAGTTGAGGAAAAACTGTTTGCAGACAAAAAAATATTGTCAATCAAAGTGTTCGATTGGCTAGTAATTCTTCGCCTCGGCTTGACGTCATGACATTGCGTAATGTATCGCTATTTTTGTCTACCATGTTGAAATGGGTGAAAACAACACGCGCATATCCACTTGCAGCAGCGTAGAATCATAGTAATCAACTTGGAAAATCACAAAGTTTTATTTAATATAAGTCTATAAATGTCTTCTCAATACGAAGAAACACTACAAAATGCTGCTAAAAAAAGATATCGAGAAAAATTAACCGTCATAGGTAAGGGAATTAGTTATTTCAAATCTTATCTTTCCGACACTTTTCATCAGATGCAATATGCAAGGTCTTTGCCCTCTATTCACTTGATGTTGATAAATATTTGCATTACCTGAAGTAGCTATATATATTATATGATGAATTAATTTGAGAAAGAAAACAAAAAATTAGCTTAATAAATCTAAACATTTGTAAAATGTTGTTAAGTTATCTTGTCTAATCTTTTCTTGTAGGAATTAATGAATGTCCTTACTCATATCCTGACGAAGAATGGGTTGATGATCCAACTGCGTGGCCAGAATTAATGTATCATCATCTCTACCATTACTTGATTAAAACACCAAGTATGCATAATGAAATTTTTATTTTTGATCACAGTTGACTGATCAAAATGGAAGTCCTTTCAGTTAACCACTGGCACTTAACCTTAACCACTGATCAAAGGCGTTACTTACAATTTTATATTTGTTATAGGAATTTACTCTCCTGAGGCAATGGAGAATTTCAAGTCTCTGGAGGCATATAAATTCTTCATCGATGGTTGGGTTCAGACAATTAGGCATATAAAGAAAAGTGGTGTCATTTTAATGAAAGCTGATGTTCGACCCTCATACAAAACCACAAGCAAGCCACATAAACCGTGGGTAGCACTGAGTGATTTTGGTTCTGTTTTAGCTGGTCATTGTGATTGTATGGCAGGGTGAGTAAATCATTAATGTTTTGTTTTGAGCAATAGATCAAAGTGAATGTTTATGCCATATATACTTTTGTACTACTGCAAAGCAAGCTAAACCAAATCATTTGATGTTATGAACATTAACAAAAAATGTTTAAAATAATTTCAGTTTGTTATTATTATTTCTTGTATTGAAAATGTTATATATATAGTGCTTAAAATTTTGCTTGTTGTCTACATGATCTTTTAGTCTATTGTAGTTACTGTGAAAATATGAAAATATATTGAAACTTTTTCACATTTGGCATTTTAATAGATTTTATTTTGCCTATATAGGAAATATTCAAATTTAAAAATTTAATGTATTTTTTTTTTAAATTTATTATTTAGGTTGGGGGAAACATGTTCACATGTTGCAGCATTGCTGTACAAAGTGGAAGCGGCTGTTCGCATTGGTATGACTAAAGTAGCCCCCATGGATCAACCATGTAAATGGAATCAAAACTTTACAAAAAATATAACAGGAGCACCTGCAGCTAAGATAGATATATACTCAGAGAAAGCTAAATCAAAGATATCATCTACAAGTACACGGCGTGAGATTTCTGCATCACTAGATGACTTCAATGAATTTTTTAACAATTTAAATGAGAATGAGCCGAAAATAGTTGGTTTGAGCTTGTTTTGTGACTACCAAAAAAACTTTGTCAGTGTCAGTGAACTTGACACAGACCGTGAAGTCACAAAGTTGATTCCATCTTTGCGATCATTTTACAATGAAAAGAACATAAATCTCTCTCTGGAAGAGTATGAACATTTAGTTGATGAAACAATTGCTGTCATTAAGAGTTACGACTCTTCACAATATACATATGTGGAGGAAGCTACTAGGAACCAGTCTCAATGCATAGAATGGTTTAGGCAGAGGGCTGGACGCATAACAGGATCCATGTTTCATAAAGTATGTCATACTTCTACTACCTCCATTTCCCAAAGTTTAGTATCAAACATATGTTCTGACACTCCAAATAGCCCAAACATTCCTAGTTTGCAGTGGGGTAGAGAGAATGAGCATAGAGCAATCGATTTATACATTAACGTGCACAGTAATCCTGAATTTGTCATTGGTAGCATCCCCCTTACAGACAGTGTTCTCCATGAAGATCTTGACGTACAGCAAATTGGTTTTGTAATCTCAACTGAAAAACCATGGTATGGGGCATCACCTGACTCTGTTGTCTTTTGCACATGTTGTTCATATGGAACATTGGAAGTGAAATGTCCTTACAATTTAAGGGATCGTTCATTAAAAGAAGAAATTGGAAAAGGAAATTTTTATATTTATACAGATAATTTAGGGAAGTATAGACTAAAGGAAGACCATCCATATTATTTCCAGGTTCAGCTACAGTTGTATGTTACTGGAACACAATACTGTGACTTCTTTGTCTGGACTCCAACCGAATATTTGTGTATTCGTATCACCCCAAATTACCATAAACTAGAGCAAATGATAGTGAAGTGTGACTTTTATTGGAAGGAAGTTATTTTGAAAGAACTCTTGTTGAGATCATTTGAAAATGAATCAAAAAGTAACAAAACACCCAAAGACTTGTGTGACAAATGCAAAACGGATGATGACGAGGACACCATGCAATGCATGACATGCAAAAAACTATTTCACCCAAGGTGTGTTGGTAGAAAGACTTTATCTAAGCCAGATACTTGGAACTGCAAGAAATGTTCGAAAACAAAGAAAAATTAACTTATTTTGCAGTTTCTTTTAATGTTTTCTTCCACATAAGCATATTGGGTTTTGAGCTAACATTGTACTGTGTTCATTTTCTATAAATAAATAATAACAATAGATTAGTAGTTCTTTTTGCTTATACTTATATTTTTCACAAGAAAATAATGTACTAAAATGACTTTTTTGAAAAAAAAGTTATCGCTATTCAGCCTTAAGGAAAGAAAGTAATGTGGAAGAAAAGATTGTGAATAATAACTAAATTCAATGAAGTCGATAAAATGGACAAGAATTTGCAGAAACATTTTCTAAATTAACTTAAGGGATTTTTGCAAAATTACTTTTGTCGCAAAAATAAGTTCAAAAAAACCAGAAATGATTTTGTGACCTACAAAATATACGGTGAAAACAATTTTCTTTTTAAAACTTTTCACTCTGTCACACAATTTTAAGTTCCACAATTTCGAGACTAGGTGGTGGCCAATTCACAATCCTTTATTACGCAATTCACGATATTTTCGTCCATTGATTTGCAATAAATCAACCTTCAGGTGTTGCGCGAAAATACAAATCTTTCACGAAAGTAGGTGTACGAAAATTACCTTATTAAGTTAGGGTAATGGATTAATTTTTGCGAATTTTGGTGTTTTCGCAAAATTAGATCTCCGCGAAAAATCGGAAAATGGGCGTTCGCAAAAATTAATCCGCGCAAAAATTGATCCACTTAAGGTAGATTACACGGAAGTCTATAAGAATTTACCGGGTTTATTTCAAAAGAAGACAGCTGTATCAAGCAATTTAAAGTCATCTATTACAACTAAATTACAAATTTTAAGTTATAGAAAGTAGTATGAAACAGACTTCAAAAAAGCTGCAAAATCTTGACAGATCTTATCTTTTCTATGTTCAAATGAAAACTTCATTATGATTACACCAAGCACAATCTTGTTGAATAAAGCATAAAATGATGCTTTTTATACAATTTCATTTTCACTATAGATTAAACTCAATCAATTTCTATCAACCCAACCATAGGTAGTTAAAAAGAAATTATAAAAATAATCTGAAGAAAACACCAAAAACTCAGAAGTTTAATTTGAAAACAATACTTTCACACAGGTTAGTCAAACACACTTGAAAAGACCTTATGCAAAAAAAAAAAAATAAATAAAAATATAAAAAATCCAAAAAAATTTATTTAAAGACGATACTTTCATGCAAATTAGTTAACGCTGCACAGACAGTCACAATTTTGTCACAATTTACAAGAGGTGAGCAGCAAACTTCATCTTTCAAACTCTTCACCATTTTCAGGGGTAAAATGCCTTTCAAAATAGTGTATCTGTTACGAAGAAGCCCAATAACTCTTTCAATGTGTATTCGGACTGATGCTATTTTCCTTGATGTTTCTACATCCTTGGCAGAAAGTTGCTTCTTTCCAGTAGTAAATGCTGGTATCAGCAGCTCGGATGAACTTCCTGCAGCAAACTCATCTTGCAAAGTAAAACCTCTATCAGCTAATATCTGATCTCCTGGCACATGATATTTTAATGTGTGATATTCAGACTCTTTCACAACCTGAATATCCGAAGCACGGCCTCCATAACATTTGGATACAAAATTTATTGCTCCCAATGGGCTACATGAGATAAACACTTTGATTGTTGTGTGTTTTTTATATTGACTATAGAATTTTGCCCTTGCCAACAATGAACTTGGGGCTTCGACAAAGACTTCAAAGCAGTCAATTATAGATGTCAACCTAGGAAATTTAGATTTGAAAACAGCAGGTATATTATTAAAGATATGGTCACGATCTTGCATACGGATGAGGTACTTTAATTTGAAATACATTACGTCAATCCAAAGCCAGAAGTATTCAATGGCAGTTGTTGAACCAATGCCGAATAGATTGGCAAGCAAATCAAAGATCAGATTCTGTTTTAACTTGATGATTGTTAATGTAACTTGATTTTCAACAGACAGGCGTGGAGGTTTTGTTGAGGGAGCTCGGCCTTTAACTAAGTAATTCACCAATGCTTGGTAAACATGAGGCTTTAATCCAGTCAACATTTTGCACATGTTTTCGTTTTTTATGATATAATTATATTCCCACGAATTTAAGCTATTAATTAGCTTGTTGTTTTCAGTTTTTAATGCATCTCTTTCTTTTCTCAAGGAATCCATTTCCATATATATCTGTTCCCTTTCAGAAATGGATAATGGCGATTGTAGCGATAATGTGTCAACGGAATCATTTATTTCATCTTGTTGAAAATTTTCACTGTCAACAAATTCTAAATCATTTTGAGTACCATCATTTCCTGCCACATCTGGCTCAAACTGAGGACTTGTTAACATGAATTTCCGTGTAAAACCTGAAAAAAAAATTGAAAGATTTACCACCATTACCCTATCACTGGCTTCAACAAACACATCAGTGAATAATGTTAATCTTTATTTTAATTACAAGTTCACCTTTTTTTAATTGTAAGTTAGCTCTCCTGGATTGTCGACTCAACTTTTGTCGATGCGGCGATGATGGTATCTTTCCAGATTTTGGTGTGGTCGTCGATACTGATGATGCAGACTTTGGTTTCTGCGGAAATACAGAAGGTATATAATCAGGATGGTTTGTAGCTAATGATCTTTCACCTACATCAACAAAAAAACATCATCAGACTCAAAATCCCTGGTCTGTTTTTTACACACTGAAAACAAAACAAGAAAGAACTGTAGCAGCATGTAAAGAATGAAAGACAATTTATACATACCAGAAATAAAATGGTCTGAGCAGCCATAGATCCATTTTGACTTGGGAGACCACAGCTTATGCTTTTTTCCAGGTGTTGAGTCAGCTCGATTTATTGCGACCAACCATTGTTTTCTTTTTGTTTCATCTTCTGGAAGCTTGTAAAACTTTTTATTAGTGTTCTTTAAGTTGTTGTTAGTACAGTAAGTTACACAGCAACTCTTTGGCATCTTTATCTTGTGAGCATATGAGAAATCAGTGAATTGGCTGTTTTGTTTTCACCCATTTCAAAATGGTAGACTTTAGCGGCGCGCGTACGGTGATTGGTCACGTGACTTTCCGTGGGCAAGAATACGGGTTGGTAGAGTAATATATGGTAAAAATTGATATGAACCAAGAGAATCTAAAAAATTAGAATGTGAAGATATACAATCACTGTTCAGAAGATTAATGTTAAAATCTCCTAGAAGAACACAAAGTTTATTCTCTTTAGAAACTTTGTTCAGAAAAGGTGACAAAAAACTTTCATTAAAAACTTCAATATCCATTGAAGGATGCCTATAAACACAAACTACAATGATGCTCTTTTTATTCTTAAATTTAACTTCACAAAAAACCGATTCTAGGCAGCCACTTGAGAAAAGAAGGGTAGAAAAGTCATCACGAGGAACACATGTCAATTTGTTCGAGATGTAAAGGCCTGCCCCGCCCACTTCAGTTTCCGAGGTTGTGTGCATAAAATACTAGTCTGGAAGGTTGATATTACCTGATGAATTGTTATGTAGTCTAGTTTCAGTAATCCCCAAGATATCAAAAGAATGCTCAAGTAAAGCTGATAAAGGAGAAAGTTTGCTAAAGTGTTTTTCTAAAGACGAGATGTTCAAATGAAAAAAAGTTCTTTAGAGGGAATAGATTTAAAGTCTTCAATACTATAGTATTTACAGTTGATATGGCTAACTTCCTCAATGATTTCATCTTGATGTAGAGAACCAAATGTATTAAGGCTGTTAAGTTTTGTAAAAAAAGATTTAAGGCTACTTAAATTTTGACTATGCTGTGGGCCGTTGGAACTTTTGTCAGAAAATGGGAAAACATCCTGTCTACACGATTTACATAGCCAAATGTCATACAAATGTTTAGATTCAATACCATTACACTTAGCATGTGACCATGCTTTACAAGACTGACAAAAATGTGAATTAGTTGGTCTTACCTTTCTGTTGCATATGTTGCACTTATCGACCGATGTCATGATAAAAACGAGAGAAATTTATCAACTAACACACACACACACCTCGAGCAGCATTCAAATCACAGAGTTCAATTAAAGTGAGAAAATTTAATAATCTGCTAAAAAACTTTCGTGTTCAGGGAATAAATCAACAAGATCGTTAAGATGGGTAATCTTAATAGGTGAAGAGTCTTTTTCAATGCGAATCTTTAGTGTACCGTTAAAAACCCTATTTTCATTAATCATTTGTTGTGAATGTAGTTCCTTTGTTTTGCTCCACTAAAATTTATAATAACCGCAGAGATTGTTGTTGATATAGATCTTATTATCGAGACCAGCTTTTTGTTGAATTGACTTTTTTGAAAACAGTTTGTTTTTTCTTAGTAATTTTTCACAAAACTTACGGTTAACGAATCTCACAATTATGTTCTTCGGGCCAGGCTTGTTTTTGGCTTGGTAGAGTCTATGACAAGCTTCAATATGTTCCTTAGAAATTTCAACATCAACAGCACGAGGAATTTGGATAACTCTTTCCTCAAGATTGACTACATCGTCAGGAACGCCACAGATCTCTACATTATTTCTTCTGACATATTGTTGTAGTTCAGCAATGTCCCTTTCTAAATCATCATGGTCATATTTATCGACCTTGTCATAGTCAAGGTTTTCGAATTCCTTTCATAAGCTAAGGATCTCTTTTGATCTATCTTTTTGTTTTTGCAGAATCTATCTTGTCTGATAATATGTTTGTCATATACGATCTAAGGTCCTTGATTTCACGATAAAAAAAAGGCTGAAGTTACTTTACCACTCGAAATATCCTCTGTTTCTTGTTCTTCCTCTATTTCTTGTTCTTGTTCTAGTTCTTGTTCTTCCTCTTGTCTACTTTCTTCTTTTACAAGCTCGTCTTTATTCGAAATCATTGTACTTCTAGTAACAGGCATTTTGTTAAAATGCTCGAGGTTTGACACGCCTAGATTATTCCCGCCAAATTTCGAATGAACGAGCACGTCTGTACTCAACGACGGCGCGATGATGAGTGAAGATAACCACATTTACCGTCTTTCTCAGCCAACTTTGAAATTAAATTTATTAGCATCTACCCACTTGAAATTCCCTGTCGGTAGCTTCTGAATCATAGCCCATCCATATAGATTATTTGCATCAAGGTATTGGAGATAGCTACTTTCTTCAGTCTTCTTATATTTAGCATCCATATACTTGTTATTAGCTTTAGCATGTCTATGAACAGCCTGACAGAGACCTCCTCTAATACCTTGCTCTACCAACAGAAACATATCCATATCTGACAACAAATCCAGCTCAACCTCTGTCTTTTTCAAACAGGCTTGCCAAGCTAGTCCTGGAGCAGTGTAAAAATGTGCAGGATCCAGTTTATAGTTTGTTATACATGTTTCCCTGAAAGTCTCAAAAACATCAGCAAGCAATAGAACGTCTGTCTTGAGGTAGAGATCATGATACGCACACACATTTTTATTTTTCATATGTTTCCACACATTCTGTGCATGCGTATAATCAGCATCACTGATACCTTTCATGTTCAACTTGCTGTAAAAAGCATCTTTTGGTGGGAGCTTAGTTTCATTAAACTTATCAAAAGAATCAATGTATTCATAAGGATAAACTCCTTTTCTTCTCAATAGTTTGAATTGCTCATCACCCTTGAAGAATTTTTGAAGGTTTTTACACTGATCGTCAGATAGATTGTTTACCAAGTTATCCAGACTACTGGCCATGAAACGCACACTATCGATGAATCTCAACTGTATCTTTTGAACCCTAGTCTCCCCATTTTTATCAGTATATTCACCAACCTTAACATCCAATGAGAAAGAGATATATTTTTCTTTGTTTTCAGCAATGACAGCAATCCCTTCATCTCCATACTGTTTGGCTAGTTCTTTGATAAATAGATGAGCATCATATCTACTCAGATTGTGAAAGACGATCGGGATGTATTTAGGCACTTTATAACGGAGATTACAAGACTGATGTGCAGCTCCACGAAATTTACCAGTAAAATGACAGTGATCCCTAACCTTAATGTTATCTTTTTCAAATTCTTTCATACATATGTGACATTTATCAGAATCGATAAATCCCTGTTCCTCTTCATATGTGAGGTCTCGCATTCTCTGTTTAGGACACATATTGTATTAAAATCACATAGCTGTCATTCCAGAACCACTTCCGATCTCTGTAAGTCTGATTCCACCTCAAGGTGGGACATATAATCACGAAGAAATCAAAGTGATCATTGTAATAGTTTTCTAATAATTTTACAACATGAGCAGTTTTACCGCATGATGTTGGTCCAACGAATAATGCTGTGTGAGGCTCTTTCATGTAAAGTGTGTCCATTTTACTAATATAATGTAGACATAAATTGACCGTTTTGTATGTTTAATTGAGCGTCCATTATTAGATATATATATATATGCGTTTAAGTTTCCTGCAGTTTCAGCGGTCTTTTCAATCTGTAAAGTGATGCCTTCACTCGCATTTTCAATCCTTCGACCGGTCCCATGCAAGGCATTCTCATCAATTGTTCTGAAATCTAACCATAGAGCATACTTGTTTGTCAAGTAATCAGAGACTTTTACATCATGTAATCCCAAGTGCTTTCGGTTTTCACCGACGCTATTATCTTTTGGTTTTCCTTCAGCAAAATACTTACAAATCTCATTGTATTGTTCAAACGGCTGCATCCCTTGAGCAAAAAGTTGGTTAGGCTTGCCCTCAACGATGACAGATACCTTTTTGATCTTTGCATTGTAGAATTTACAGGTTTCTCGTTTGTAGGATTCTTCTTCTTCAAACAGAACTAAAATACCCTTCAAAGATTTAGCAGGTGTGTTGAATGACCAATTCCATGTTGTGTCTGACTTGTTTACTCTAATTTGTCTGTGCCGCAAAATCCTATCATAGAGCAAAGCCATGTTTTGATATTCAGAAGCGATGTGTCTAGCCAAAGTGGGTTGTGTCACAATCTCATATTCTAGAGAGATGTTAGATATTTTGTATTTAGCATCTGGGTTAGTTCTTTGACCTGCGGCAGAAGTTGAGGGTTTAGAATACCTTAGTTCCCTTAATTTTCGCGCCCCTTTAATTTTCGCGCCCCTTTAATTTTCGCGCCTTTAATTTTCGCGCCTTTAATTTTCGCGCACCCCTTAAAAACTCAGTTTCGCGCACCCAATAATTTTCGCGCACCCTCAAATTCATAAATTTTTCAAAACAGGTTATTTGGCCAAAACACAAAGACTTGGATAAACCACACACTTTGGTATTTACTTTTAGTCGGCTCTTACTTTTATCAACAGATATAAGTTACAACATACTATGGTTACAATAGTAAGGCATTCGTTAAATAACTTTAGAAGAAAAAGGGTCCAAATCTATCTTCTTTTGAAGATGTTCAGTAATTCCGGACTCTTTCCACCCGTTGATGATAATTTCCGGTTTACTCCTTGCATAATCGTAGTATTTGACTATCCACTTAGCGTGTAGTGGTTTAACCACAGAAATTCGAACATCGACTTTTATTTGGTCGGAACGTTTTCCTGCTTGCATCTGCTTCCATCTGCTTCATGATCTCCTGTGAGTACCAGTTTTGAGCCTCTTTCCGTAAGAAATCTTTGCTGCTCTTGTTGACGGTAAGATCTAATGGCTGGAAGTAGTTAGTCCAGTTGTTTGGCACAGGAACCATTTTACCATTTGATTCTTTGACAACGCTCTTAACCGCTTCGGTCCATTGTCCTTTGAAGACGTCGCAAAGCAACAGCCATGGTTTCTGCGGAGCGTTCAATTCTTTTCGCTTCTCTTTTATGTAAGGAATTAAAATCTTCTTCACCATCTCAATGCTGGTTTTTTCGTCAGCCCAATGATTCGGGGTTTGAGTGACATGGAATTCGCTGGGAAACTCAAATTTGGGCTGGCTTCTTTGAGTTTTTCCCTGGTAGATAAGCTGGAAAGGCAAGAAATTGCCAGACAGAGATATGGCGAATGTTCCAGTAATCTGGCGGTAGTCGGAAGTCCCTGGTACAGAAACGCGGGCGCTACCCTTTTTTTCCAGTGTGTACTTGCTGATGAGCACAAATGGAAGCGGAGTCTGATCAATATTGATAATCATATCAGCTGGAATTTGATGGGCATTAACGATTTCGTTGATTTCTTTGTAAAATGTAAGCCCAATCTCCTTGATAAGGCCAGGTGCTATCAAAGGCTTAGCTGTGGTTGCTTTTCTTTTGACGAATTTAAGCCGTCGCGAAATAGATTCACACCACTTGATTCCTAATTGAATTGTTCCACCGTATTCTTTAAGTAATGTTCTGTCATTGGCCATAATGAGTCCAGTTGCCACAGCCATCATTATACTGTAGTTGATCACAGCTCCAGATTCTCTCATCTCTTTGATCATTGCCATTACCTTATGATCGAGCTCTTCTGGAAGGAGGGTTGAGCGTCCTCGTTTTCGTAATGGTACGACCTCCAAGTCGGTGTTAGGATTTTCTTGTTGTGTTAGTTTAAACGATTTCACAAATCCTCTGACGGTAGATTCTGACACTTCGTACTTTTTAGCAGCTGGGCGGTTGCCATTAGCGATTGCATATTTGGCTACGGTACATCGGAATTCAGGAATATGGTTCTTGTAGGTAAGCCTAGAAGAAAGTAGAAAAGGCCCTCATTATTAAAAAACATTTAAAATGTCAAGATGGCATTACTTTATTGAACTATGTAATTTAGACTTAAGAGTTATTGAGAAGTTTTTAATTCTTATAAAAAATCGCTGAGAAAAATAAAATTTTGCTTACCCTTTTGCATTTCTCTTTTTTGCTGCGGTATTTTGTCCTTGAGGAGAAGGATTGGAAATATTTTCTAACGCATTTACCACTTCTTCTTCTTCCGTCGAATTAAGATTCCCTGCTGCCGCTGCCACTTTGATAGTGGTGTTGGACTTGCTAAAGAACTTGTGCAAAGACATCATAGAAGCTCACCGCTCGCACTTCCGCACTTCCGAAAACTTTTGAAAAAGTAAGCCACTCTAAAAAGTTGAAGGCGTTCGAATTTACAATGCAATGGATTCTCTTATTCCTTAAGGTTTCGTTCAGATGTTGTAAGATTTAAAATGGAGTTAAGGATTTCCTTTGTCTCCAATTTTTTTTCATCAAAATGAGATTTCTGCTGGTAAAGAAAAATTTGGGATAAGGGACAAACTTCTT
Organism: Turritopsis dohrnii; assembly: GCA_027922465.2. Taxonomy (NCBI): domain Eukaryota; kingdom Metazoa; phylum Cnidaria; class Hydrozoa; order Anthoathecata; family Oceaniidae; genus Turritopsis; species Turritopsis dohrnii. The sequence goes on along the minus strand of BQMF02000717.1, from coordinate 104,802 downwards.
GTTTGAAAAGTTCTCAGAAAAAATATTTAACGTCTGAACAGGGCCTAAAGACTCGCCATTCGAATCCCGAAATTCGACCATAATTGTATAAACATTCGAATTCTGGCATTCATAAATCGTAACATCCCATTCATCTGATTTGATATGGCAGGTATGTCAGGAAGTGGAAAACAAAAGTTTGAAATTGCATGTGCTAGCCGAGGATTTCATGTTTATCGAGAAATCTGGAATCCAAAGACAGGACAAAAGCTTCAAGTCAACCAAGAAATCAATAATATTCACGATCCTTTTGCGATTTCATTGGGAGCCAAGTTATATGGAAAGCTTACAAGTAATGAAATAGTTGGCCATATTCCTTGCGAAATCAGTCGCTTTTGTTACTTTTTTATCAATTATGGTGGAAAATTAGAAGCACATGTTACTTGTGCCAAATATAGGCCATCTCCTATTCCATCAGGAGGTTTGGAAATTCCTATTCTTCTAAGTGTTAAGAAAGAAGATGCGACCGAGAAAGTTTTTTCCGAAATGGAAACATTTATCAAAAGTTACTACATAGAACCAGACCGGATTGTTGTTTCGACCAATAATAAAAACTACGATGAAGAGATTGATCTAGATGTAGAATTTGTCCCAGACTCAGAAATTGAAGAAAGTCAACCTACTGCTGAGAACCATGAGCATGACGGTAATGATTCGATAGAGGTGATACCTGAAACACAAACTCAAGTCATTCCTGAAACTCAGGGTATCGGTAACACACAAGCAGTACCAGAAACTCAAACTATTTCTGAAGTTATAGTTATTGATGACTGAAATACTGTAGTATTTTTTAAGTGTTCATGTATTAATGAAGAAACAAGAATCACCACCAACGATATCTTAACCAAAAAAGCTCGATTCATTTTTTTCAGATTAATAAAGCATTTTCACTTCCATTTTTCATTCCTGAGTCTCATTGCCGCACTCTGTTTACCCGCCTTAAATACTTGATTAATTATATTAGTTATATAAGTGTATAATAAGGTATATTTCTATATAAAAGCTCGGAAATTGAGAAAAATGAAGAATTTTGCTATTTCGCGCACCTTTTAATTTTCGCGCGGGTCAAGTGCGCGAAAATAGGTGCTTTTCGCGCACCTTTAATTTTCGCGCGGGTCAAGTGTGCGAAAATTAAAGGGGCGCGAAAATTAAGGGAACTAAGGTAGATAACTCGGTTATAGTCGTTAAATGTGATCTCGTAGCATAACCTATTCCCTAAACCTACTTGATAATATGGGATAGTACTATCTAGCATCTCAAAGTCGAGTGGAATGACAAACTTGTTTTTATAGGTGTCAGCAATGGCCTTGTCCGCTTCATCAGTGGTGTCTTTATCTGAAGCACCAATCCTCAATTTCATACAATTCTCTGTACACCCATCATCGATGATGATACCCTGTCTTATCGCGTTTCTCTTTTCAAACTTGGTTAACCATAAATCTCTGTAACACCCAAAAAGATCAAAGTCATCGATGCTCAATATATCGTTACCTTCGAACTTGACAGCCAACTTTTTAACGATAGCTCTCCCAATGTTACTGACCAATGTTCTTTTTGAGTCAGCTTTCGACTCGAGTTCAATATCAAAACTTAGATTCGTTGTTCCTGGGATAATAACATCATCGCTTCCTAAATTTGGAAACCTAACCAATAATAGCTGATTTTGATCGATCTCACTCGAATTGTGTGTGACAATTACTTTTTGACGAGAACGTTTTACACCGCGGGCAGTTCTAAGTGAACGTTCTGGATTTAACCTCTTTCCATACTCCATTATTAATTATGATATATAATTAATTATTACTTTTTATCTCGGTTAGCGAATGTGCAAAACAACGGTTGTTCCCAGGTCTTCTTTTAGCATATTGCCATGTTGATCTGTGATTTTCAACGTGAGAGACTGAAATACACCATTTTTTAATTTTTTGTACTGAGGGTTTTTAGGCTCAACATGTGTGAAGTCACTATATTTTGCGATGTGATAGGATAGTAAAATATCACTTAGCATCTTAAAGATTTTGAGTGTTGTCGAGTTCAGAGAATGTATTGGTCTTGATTACTTGAGGTTTTTTGTCTAACACGATAAGTTCTACATTTCCTGCTAAAAAGGCATTCAATTCTCTGCCCGTGTATTCCTGTCTAGGTATGATTTTCTCTACTTTCCCATCACCAGCGGACAGTGTCACTTTTAGGTCGGTTGTGATTTCATACGTAACATTGTCTGCAAACATATCAACCAATGCAATTTTTTTTGAGCCATCCAAGTTTTGTATGGGGTAAGAAAAATAGATTGTCTTTTCTCCTTTTACAACATTTACTGTGATATACATTTCTTGTATTAGAGAATAGAAAATTATATTTTTAAATAATGGAGAACATTTTTAAATATGCTCCCAATGCGCTTTATAAACCAAATGGAGGACAATACCTTCAGATATTGAATTCTAAAGATTTATACAAACAAACAATTGTCTCTGAAAATGGTTCTTTTCCTGCGAGCTTTCCCAATATTTTTACTAATTACGAAATGGATGAAAATGAACAACGCATGAAAATTTGGCAGGAACAACCATTTAAATTATGGCAAACCCAACTCAATTTTGTCACTTGGTGTGCTTCAAGTGCTTGTGGAGTCAGTTCTGAACATCTGAAAGAAGGTCGCTCTACTCCTATGATTAGAGCAGTATATCATTTTCACGTCTATTATCACATTATACGAATCATTAAGCGCTTGCAGACACCTCTGCCTTTTGAAGATAGTTTCAACCAATACGATAATCCTTATAACAAAGAAGAGTTTTTAAAAATCTGTAGTGAATATGATGTCGATTCTGATCCTAAAAAAATACAAAGGGCAATATTTTTACAGCTCGTATCAAAAAAGACGTAGAAACTATCCAACGCATGGGCTGAGTTATTTCACAGATGACTCCATGACACGATGGATTATAGAAAAATCTAAAGGCTTTACAAAAACAGGTCTTGTAAAAATTTCAGAGAGTGTTAGAGCATATGCTGATCTTGTTCTTAGTTCACAAGCCTCAGCTCGTTCTTCTATCTTAGGTAATAATTCAAGTGCTTTGACAGCTCAAAGAGTTTTTATGAACAACTTTGAAGACATTGTTAACCGCAGAGTTGATATTCAAGATGACATTAAACGCTATCAGGATACTTTAAATTACGCTTCAAGCAAAGTTGATTATTCAGTTGGACAAGGTATTTACATGTTACCTAGTGACATGAATCTAAACATCAAGTCGGGAGTGTCTGGTTACAATAACAAAATTCTCATATCTAATGACAACTTGATCCTCGGAAGAAATAAAATGATTATTGTTGTGCAAGAGCATCATATTTCACACAAGGTGACTAGCTCTCCAACACAAACAAAAAATAAAAATTTACAAAGGAAGTTCAAACAAGAGTGAATCAAACAGATTCACTCCCATCTCACGAAGAAGAGAAAATTGCTTTGATTTTAGCGATAACCACGATATTTAGCATATGGTATATATTTCGCTGATCAGTACATGTAGTTTGCAATTATAGCTGGCATTATGGATACATGCTGACACTTCTAAGCCCTGGCGTTTGTTGAATTTCGATCGAAATGACGGTAACCTGAATGTCTCTATGGACCAGAGAAACCTGACAGTGATAAATCACCCAGACACAATGCTAACCATTCCGCAATATATTCAACTCAACTGCGGGGAAGTGCGCACTCATGCAAGTTTTACAACCAGAACATGAGAGATCTACAACCGCCAAAGTATATATACTTCCTCTCAGACGAACAGTGTGGGGTTCGAACACACGACCTTGCTGTTGCAGGTTAGCTTTCTTTTCCACTAGACTACGCTGATCTGTGTGTTATAAGTATTGTTAGCCCATTTATGTTATAAAAATGAAACTGCTACAAACTGCTTTTTACTACAATTGGGGATTTCCCCTGGACATTTTTATGAGATATTTAATTGTTTACATTTCTGAGTAGTTTGTGGTTATACTAATATTAAAAAAACTGCTTACGTGTTGTTATTTGAGATTTTTGTTATGTAATCAAAATAAAAAAAAAATGCTATATAGTCATAACAAAAAGCTGTTTTGAACATAAAAAGATGGTTACCGTCAAATCGAAGAAAATTATAGCGTTCCGAGAGACACCACAAGCAGACATTGAGGTCTAAATGAATGATATAAAACCCAAGAGCGGAATAATTTGAAATTGTGGTGAACAGGCGACAGAGTCTGCTGGAAAGGGAAGGTCTAGTGGAACGGCTAGATTGGAACTGGATGGTGCCGTCCGCTCCCGGTATTCACCACAAAATGTGCTAAAAGTTATCGGGAAAAACAGTGTGACTAGATGCAATATACTCGAACAGATCATGAACGGCCATTGCGTGCGTAGTAGTCGGAGTTCGTAAGTAGTCACATGGTGGATTCGAGAAGCCAGGGTGGAGTGCCGGTTAGATCGAAGACAATCAATTAAAAACCCTCTAGGGTATCACAACAACAACAACAACAACAAAAACCCTAGGGGTTCTACTAAGGGAATTTTGTTTTCAATAATAATAAGATCATGGTTGGGCTCATTTATGTTATAAAGTTTAAACTGCTACAAACTGCTTTACTACAATTGGGGATTTCCCCATGGACATTTTTTATGATATTTAATTGTTTACATTTCTAAGTAGTTTGTGGTGATAATAATAATATTAACTAAACTTTATGTAGGGAAATACCCGAAATCATATAATTTTCCACGTTAATATTTTATGTTTAGCGGGAAAATAATTGACAAGGATTCTCGCTTTTGATTAGGAGGGACACAATTTCTGGGCCAGCATCCACACTTTCCTATCTCTGCTCTACCTTGATAGTCTGGAAAGCCTACAACTCCAAATTCTAGCATTTGCCATTGAACAAATCTTCTATAATATGGTTTACCCACTTTCTTACATCCATAAATCCAGAATGACTTGATAGATACTATTCTAACAGGTTTCACAACATCTTTTACTCAATTGCAATTTTATAATAACTAGCTACAAATTATCACCTTTCTCCACCATAAACGTTCAAAAGCGCCATAGTCGTATCTAAGCTCTCTGCCTTCCTCAATATCTTTCAAGGCAAACAAGCATAACCATGGCTGACCATGAACGAAAACCTTCCTCACTACACAATTAATTTTAGTTGCAACTCCATCGTTAACAAATTTACCCAATCGATCAATGGCATCAATGGCATCAATGTTAGGTAAAACAATGCAACAAGGAGAATCAGAACGCATGCTACTGGTGATAAGACGCCCAATTTATGACCAAGTCAATTTGATTCATACTTCACTCATTCTACGTTTCTATGATCAACAAAAGTGAAGAAGGAGGCTTCGAGGCTCATGAAAGAAGCAATAATATCGATATGAACAGTTAACACCCTAGACAAGGAATCTTCTTTCAAAAAACTGGCAAATCGAGTAACTAGAGATTTTTCACTTTAAATGACCTAATTATGTTAAGAGGTTTCCATTTTTACCTTGCACAGTTCTTTTCTGTTTAATAAATTTTCAAATTCTGATTTTGCACTTATGACGTCCACATATGGGCAAACGTTTTATCTTAAATCAAAAATTACTTGCTTAGAGGCAATATAAGTTACAGATTCCCAAGCTACTTTTTCATTGCCTACACATTCAAGATGTTTTTTTCCCCTAAAATTGAGTAGTTCTATTAGTAGTAGTAGCAGTTCATTGTGACCATTTGGGGCAATATTGCCATAATCCCACTGCAAGAACCTAATTGTTAGGGCCCGAGGTGAAAATGGAAACCTCTTAGCATATTTAGGTCATTAAAAAGGAAAAATCTTGGGTAACCAGATTTGCTAGTTTTTTTCGAAAAAATTCCCTGTCTGCTTTGATAATTGCAACACATACCAGAAATCACCTTTTTCTACTTCAAAGAAAAACAAGAAACAACCAAGTCCTTGCTGTGCATATAAGTCTTGTCGTTGTTCAGCAACATGAAGGGATAAAAAGTCCCCTGCATACTCTAAGAGAAATTCTCCTTTGGAAAATTTCTTCTCTGCAAATACACCAAAACCTGGAAAAAAGTTAGTGATAATATCTTACTTGCCTATTTTTACAGCCCTATAATTTCATTGATCCTAGCCCATGAGAGGTTAAGTTCAGGGGTGGTTGTGAATGTTAATTGTTACAGGAAGATAAAAACATTTTTCAATTTCCACAACTTTCCATTTTTTGGTTGTTGGATACTTTTACTTCAAAGTTGGTAAGATTGAAATTTTTAATGTACAATGAATGGGCTCTCAATTGTTGGTTAAGTTGTGGGATTTAGTTATAAATTGGAGTCAATATTGGCACATACCGATTTTATCATTAATATGAACTTTTTTGAGTCCAGCTTGGTCTTCACCCAGTTCACAGTACTTGATTGCATTCCTGGTCTCTCGCTCCTCCTGAGTTTCTGCTTGCCTTCCACGCAACTAAAAACAAACAACACTAACAGCAACAACAAGAACATTAACACTCAAGTAAATTTAATGTGTGAAACATAATGAGAAATGCGTCTCTACCACGATGAAGGAATGAAAATTTCGAAAGCTTGCAAATGTACGTGTTTTTACTTTCAACACATACATATGACAAACACACTGGTTTACATTTTCAATGAGAAATGACAACAAATGTTCCACTTATCCGATTTTTGAGAAAATGGGTCATTTACTGGTCGATGCAAAAAACGAAAGAAATGTCTTGTATTTATCTACAAGACTTACTGTAGCAAGCCTTCGCTTTGCTGCCTGCACCGCTGCCATCTTAAAAATGTGATAAACAATGTAGGTTTGAATTTTTTGTTCGTAGAATTCGAATCTATTGCCATGAAAATTCGAACGCGCAAAGATAATTCGAACCTTATTTAAACATTTTCGAAAGAAGTTCCATTTATGCGACTAAGTATGTCTCATTGGACTAAAGTGATGTCTCCACTTATTGAAAGTTCCACTTATCGAGGGTTCCACTTATCCGACATTTGATAAAGCAAATTCAAGGGACCGAGAAAATTGGTTCCAGGAAAGTTCCACTTATCCAGGTTTCCACTTATCAAGCGCAGACTGTAATTAAAGCAGACAGAAAAGTAAACAAAGCGAACAGTGTTTTTTCTCTTACCCAAATGTGTTTTTCTCTTACACGAAGTAGAACATGCTGCAAGCAACACAACAATCAAAATGATCTGAATCAAGACTAATAAAAAACTTACTGTTCTTTTCAATTCCATTTCATCAAAGATACAATCTAAAAGAAGGAAAAGTTTCAAATCATAACGGATTCTGCTCCTGCTCTTTTCATTTTCGTTCCGACTGTTACGATAAAGTACATCACATTAAGAAAGCACCACCGGTAGTGCTTCCACTTCCCTCTTTAACCCTATTTTGGCTTTCCCTACCCAGGAAACTCTTTTAATAACTTCTGTTTTACGTGGAGAATGGACCTGAATTTTTTTTAATCGTATAAAAACCTAGAAGTATGAGTTTTATGGAAAAAAGACAGGGTTTCATTCATTCATTCTTTATTTTCAGTTGGATGTAAAAATACATAGATTATAAAAAATAATTTACAATCTAATTCAGTCCAACTATCTAAAGTAAATAAAAATGAAATGCTAAAAATAAATAAATAAATAAATAAATAACAAAAACAGTAAAAATATTATAAAACACTATCTGCAAATTTTACAGGTGCACTTTGGTACAATACTTTTGAGAGCATATTTGAAAGAGCTTAAGGAATCTAAATCTTTGATATTTGATGGCAATGTATTCCAAGTCATGACTGCTCTAAAATCAAAAGTATTTACCCCAAAGGTACTGAAATAACGGCTATAGAAAGGAAGCTTCAAGGTATGACCAGAACGAAGTTCATAGTCAGACTGTTTTTCAGCAAATAAATTATGCATAATGCGCGGGCCAAGATTATGCAATGATTTGAAAATTTCTGTAACCAACAGTTTCAAATTTCGTGCATGAATATTCACTGTATTGCAGTCTGACAACAAACTTTCATAATCTTTTCCATTGTCGTTTTTTAACGCACGCAGTGCTCTAAGGTGGCATTTTCTAATAAGGTTATTTCCTTCTTTTCCACAAAACATCCAAATTAATGGGCAATAACTAAAAGGAGAAAGAATGTACGCATTGACAAGCAATCCAGCTTGTTTCTGTGAGATGAAATTTCTAGCCCTTCTTAAAGCTTTGAGCTTTTGGTTTGATCTCTTACAGATTTCCCTGATATGGGGCAAGAATGACAATTTACTATCAATTTTTACCCCAAGTAACTTAACAACCTCAGAACTTTTAATTTCAATGTTTTCGAACTTTAGAGAGATATTGGCGTTGGTAATGCCAGGAAATATTAGCTGAAATTTAGAGGGGTTAGCAACCATAGAATTACAATTAAACCAATCTATAACTAAATGAAGTTTAGCCATTAGATTTAATTTCACTTGACCCAAATGTGGTGCACAAGAAAATAAAGTGTTATCGTCAGCAAAATTTGAAATATCAGTTATAATATATAACAGATCGTTAATGAAAATGTTGAATAATAGGGGTCCCAAAATGGAACCTTGTGGAACACCTAATAAATGTTGAAATTACGTTGAAATTACGAAATTGGCATTAACTCAAAAAATATTGCAGTAAATAAGTTGAAACTTATTCAGAAGATAGTATAGTCAGAAGATAGAACCAGAATTGAGTTCTATCAAAAGCAATGTTTAACTCAGACTTTACGTTAGGCATGAAAAATGCAACAAGGAAACAGGTGAACATCAAGTGCTTTTAATTATGAGAGTCTGTCTGTGCGCAATAATTAAAACATGCTGAAGTGGTTTAATTCACAAAGAATTGAACTTTTTTGTGGTAAATGTGACCTTCTTTAGGATGTAACTATAAGTGTGATGCTTCTTCGTAGCGCTGCAAATGAAAAATGGGAGATTGTTTCGCGTTGTGATGATTGCTCTAAACTATTATTTAGCTTTAGTTTACTTTTTTTTCTTTTATGCATAGTAAAAAAAATAAAAAGTTGAAATAATTTGTGTTGCAATTTTTGATTTATTGATTAAAAAAAGACTTGCCGGCCGGCTCATCTTACAAAAAAAATTCACCGGGCGTTGGATAGGAAGCAATATTTTTTTTAAGGATGGCCTTACGTGAAACTCATTTGATGCAGCCATAATTTCTTGAGAATTATAGCAAATATTTTCTTTCATTTGCTGAACATCTCTCTTTATTTATGCACCCAGACGTTGCAAATTGATTTAAGAAACATTCAACGAATTACGACTCATGATAGGAATTGAAAATGAATGAAAGGTTTAGTGGTGAAGTATTTGCCATATTATAAAGTTAAAAGTGTAAAATCTTTTTTAGCATAAGCTTTTTGGTAAAACCATCTTCAGTGCAAAATAATAAGTAAATAGGTTAAAAAGTTAAGTTACATTATATACAAGTTTACAAAAAAGAAACGTTTTTAAAAAACTTTTAAAAAGTGTAAAAAGAATAATATCCCTAAGGGAGTATATCTATTTACAAAAATGAGCAAAAAGGGGAAAAACACATGCAAAAGAGAGCGTCATCCACTGAAAAGACACACAATAACGTGACGTTTCAATAGAGTACGCAACAGTACACATGCATTCTCCCCCTGACAGATTATGCTATAGGAAAAGTCAAAGTAAAAACAATGTCACTCCATGTCGAAATAGGATTAATTTATTTGAGTCCAATTGGTCATTTAACGTAGGTCTCTTGAGGGCGATCAATGATGCTTCCAGGTTTTTTCGTTTTCGGGTATTTTCAGGCGCAGTCATAACAATCTTCCAATCAAATTTATGTTCTGGAAAGTCTCGTAGTTGTTTAGCGGGTTCAGAATCCTTTCTTGGGTCTTCATATTCATTCCATCTTGTCTGGACGTTTCTCATTGTTTCGCCTATGTAGTTCTTGTTACAGGAGCAGATTCCCTCATAAATTCTGCATGCAGGGTACGGATTTTTATCTTTCAATCTAAACAATTGTTTGACCTTTTTCGTCGACCATTTGATTGCGAAATTTATTTTGTCATTAGTTAAAGCATTCAATTTGTTAAGAAAGCGTTTCGCCAAGTTCTCGTTAGACTCACAGAATGGAAGATCGACCAAAATAAACTTCTTTGGCTCTTTGAAGAAAAACTCCGGAATTAGAAGTTCTTCATCTGAGTCAGAGGGCTTTATTTTATTTTCGAACTGTCCAAATACACTTTTTGTAAATCGATATGGAAGTCCCACCTTTGAGAATTTGGCCATTATTATTGATTTCTCTACGTCAAAATTCATACTGATACGATAGGATCTGTTCAAATCACCATTTATCGCATTTCGCTTAGGCACCTTAGAGCTCCAATGGCTTGGTAGTTTGTTCGATTTTCTGTGTACCAATGTCACGATCGCGTTGTTAATGTTGACAAGGTTTGTATCGAGGAATTTTGATGGACTACATTCCACTGTGAAGGTTATATTCGGATGGTAATGGTTGATTGCTTCGAAGAGGAGATCAGGCTGGTCAGTACGTCTGCGTGTAATTACGTCATCAACAAAACGTTTATACAATTTCGGTTCCATTGGCTTAACCGTATCCATTTCTAGCTTGGTTAGATAGATATTGGAGAAGGTTACTGAAAGAGGTCCACCCATTGTACAACCATCTTTCTGCTTGTAATAGGTGGAGTTGAATACAAAAGTACTTTCAGTTGTGAGCTTCAGGAGAAGGCGTCTCAGAATTAAACGTGAACAAATCTTTGGAAGTTTACCATTTTTGTATATTTCATCTAGGATGTATTCAATCGTTTCTATGACAGGCACATTGGTGAACAATGATTTGACATCATATGATACATACTCTTGGTTTGGCTGAAGAGGTGGCTCTGCTTGTATTAACTTTGGAAAATCTTGGGTATTGTGGATGATGTATTCATTATTAGCATAAAGTGGGCTTTAAGTACTCTGAAATCACCTGGGCTGCGTTGTACATACACGTGCCAGTTTGGGCTATAATAGGACGAAATTTGAGCGAATCTACCGTAATGCTTGAAATATCGTCAAATTTATGCGTCTTTGCTGTACCATACAGCTGTGCTGGTGTGTTGGAAACTGCACACATCCTTTCGTAATGCTCGTATTTCTTGAAATTTCGGTAAATAAAGTTTTTGAAGCTTTTTAGGTCTTGTAAAGTCCTGTCTTCAGTTTTCTCGTAAACTCCTTTGGTGATACCCTCATCAATCATATCCTGTATCTTTCGTATATAATCAGTTTTATCCATGATGATAACACACGAGTCCTTATCTCCAGGAATAACAACAATGTCATCATTTTTAACGAGTCGGCTGACGTTCGAATAGGTGAAGTCTTTTGAAGAATATATGTTTTTCGTGAATATATCACAATATGCTCTAAGAAATTCGTGGAGGTCTTCCTTTTCTTCGTTGGCAACGGAGCTGTCGATAGACTGAACAAGGGATTCGAGACTCGACGCGACTGTCTTTTTAACATGTCTGTTTTTATCTGTGCTGTGATCTAGTCCATAGCTCAACTGCCACAATTCCTTCTTGCTAAGTTGGATTGAAGACAAGTTAATAACAGGTATATCATAGGGTTTTTGTCTGGTATTGTGAATTGGTCGTAGAAGAGAAAGTTTCTTATTCTTGGTTTCAAAGGACTGGAAACGCAGCGTACGGGAGCTGTTGTCGATCTTTCTCAATAACATATAAAATAGAAGAGGTCCTGTGTTAGAACGAAGTTCTTGTGATGCATGATGATGATCGCGTGTTTCGCGTGTGTTTTTTCCCCTTTTTGCTCATTTTTGTAAATAGATATACTCCTTACCGAAAAGCTTATGCTAAAAAAATTTTTACACTTTTAACTTAATGAAAGGTTTATACTTTAAGAAATGAACGAATTTCAAAGTATATGGCATTGTTTTCAATCATACACACTATCAGTGGTTGTTACCGTTGATTTACTTGGAAAAAAGAAAGAAAAAAATCAGCGCATTGACAATTTTTTGACGAGAAAAAGAAGGTTTCAGCACATCGCGCATTGAGTTTTTTCATATGGGACGCTAAACAGAAAATCAACTTGATGACGTGGCCTAAAATAGCTTTTTATTATGTTTCTTCCCTCTAATCAAAATGAAAAGATGAAAAGATGAAAAAATGTTTTGGTAAAAATGCTCCATTCGCAAATTTTTTTTCCCGCGAAATTAATTCCCTAAATTACGCGAATTCCACTCCTCGCAAAACTTTCTTCCGCAAAAGTTTCTTCCCTTAAAGTAAAGAAATTATACCAAAAATTGCAATGGAAGCGGCAAAAGTGCATTTCGTGAAGATTTATTTTTGCGAATTCGGACAATATTTGCGAAATTCGCAAAAATTAATCAACTTAAGGTAGATTTTGGCACACTAAATGCGTTTAGTGAAATGATCAAACAGTGAACAACAAAAAAAACATACGATATTAGACAAGATATAAAAAAAATATTCTAAATATTGTACGAAAGACATGTTGAGGATGCTGGAGGGATGATGCTGACATAAAATATTTTCGATGACGTGCGGCTTAACAGGATTTGCCATCACTTTTTTTTTAAGGTATCCTCCTGAGTTTTCATCCAACCAATATATTAATAGACGAAAGATGTTTTCAAATGTTTTTTGTGTTTGAAACAATGTTTTCATCGTTCAAGTATCGCATGTTTTTGTGTTTGAAAAATTGTTTTCGAACGTTTGGCCGGAGGGGATAAATGTTTGGTTTGCGTCATCTGACCAACTGAATCCAGACAACAAAAATTAGGAATTTTGAGTCGACAACAGTTGGCAAATGAAAAATAACCAACTTTTCGAAGCAAACTTCTCAAAAAATTGTCAACTTTACCATAACAAAATGATCAAGAATCATCGTCGCTCAACTCAAAACATATATATATATATAGTTTTAATTTTTTAGTTTTAATTGTTTATAAGAGCTTTGATATTATTTATATAAGAAAAAGAGATGATGATGTCCCATCAGCTATATGTGGCTGTTAGAACATTGACTGCAGTGCTACTATTAATTAGCTGTGTCGACTAATGATGTCCTTAAGTAATTCGTTCCACGAGTTGTTTCTCACCATGGTTGATATAGTTTTCATTCCCATCTAATGTGTCAGTTTTGATGCCGCATATGACTATTCTTTCTTTCCTTTTCTAACGCGTCAACCAATATTTATTTACTTTCTGCAAATTTTTTTTTATGTAATTTGTATGATGTAGTTATGATGATTTATTTTCAGCTGACTCTAGAGGTGTATATATAATACTTAATGTCACAATACATTAATAATAATACGACCATTCCATATTGGGTTTTCCCCTCACGTCACACCTTATTTTGGACCAGAAACCTAGGTAGACACGACCCATGCCTTTAGATGGAGTCTAGATGGAGTTTACTTTAACGTGGAATGGTCCAATAATAATAATAATAATAATAATAATAATAAGAATAAGAATATTCTTAATTCGTTTTCGGATAGTTTGGCGTCCTTTTCAGATAGATCAGCATCTCTATGGGATAGATTAGCATCCTACGGATAGTTTGACATCCTTATCGGATAGTTTGACAACTCCATCGGATAGTTTGACAACTCCATCGGATAGTTTGGCATCCTTTTCGGATAGTTTAACATCTGCTTCGGTTGCCGTCCAGTTCACAGTCTCTTCGCAGTAAAGATGGCCACGAGGCGGGAGTGTATGGGAAGAGTCTTTTTGCAGTTTCTTAACCAATTTCTTTGCAGTTAATTTATATTTTTTTGCTATTAACAGTCCTTAAGTGTTGTGCTGTATGTTGTTATGCATGTAATTACATAGAGTTTTTTTATTTCGCCAACAGTGTGAGTGTGATGTGGAAGTTTATTGTACAATTTCACCACAAAGGAATAGTCTATATTTGTAGGTGTTTTTCATTCAATGCTTTAACTGAATGAGTTTTTACGACAATCAAACAAAAACAAAGTGTATATAATACCTATAGATTTAATCTATGCAGCAAAAAATGCATATACTCTCTGCTGACTCTGGTAGTGTTTGTTAATTAAGGTTAAGAAGTTATTTCTAGACCCTCAACTGAACTGGGAAGTTTATTTTAACTATCCTGCTCTCAAACTAAGGAAAACTAACAGTACACCTATCGATACTATGACACTATTTTTTAGCCAGCAATAGCTTTGCCTCATGCGTTTTTTTCTTCCAATACCACCAATTATATATTTGTAAAGAGCCACCAATTTAAATTTAAACCTGAAGATGTGCCGGAAGACATGAAAAGCTTTGTATGAATAAATATAAAAAGAAACTTGCGTTTTTTAGTTAATTCACCAATTATACTTTTCAAGTATATAGAGTGAAATCATAAAAAACAACATCGAATTATCAAACTTCAAAAAATTGATCTTCGCCTTTCTTATTTTAGATATCCTTCAAAACTGCTGCTATATTATATTCTTTAAAACTTCTTAAGGTTTCTGAATATGTAAATCTATCAAAGTTACTTCCTGTACTCGAAATCCTAAACTCTCTTGCTCCTATTGACTTGTGTAATCTTTTCAGTCTAAATTTCCTACAAACAGCTCATAACACTTGCATCTCTTCTACCCGCCTCCTCGCCAGACCTTTAATCAGAACATCCATATTTGGTTTTAATTCGATTCATTATCAATGTTTTATTTCTTGGAACAACATGCAACACCAGTTGTTACAACATGACCTTTCTTCACTCACCTTCATTACAGCTCTTGTTTATTTAAAAAAACAGAATTTGGTGTTTGTACCATAGTTTTCAGTATAAAAATCAAACCATCACATTCAGTATAAGTTTAAGAGATTCCTCCTGCTTCCCAAACGTTGTTTACAAGATATGGCAAAGCCGGAAAAGCATCTGAACCTCTTAAGTATGTTGTAATTGTTTCTAGATTTTCACATACTCGTATGATTCTTAAGTGTAAAAGTATATATAAAATTGTTGAAACCTTTAAGAGTAACTGTTAATGCCCTTGTTTCAAATATGACAATATGCTGATATGATGGAAACATGATACATAATATGCTATCAATGTGTTTGTATTTAGGTATGGTATATAATTGGTGCAATAGAACAGAAGAAGTTGTTTAGAATATTTGTGTTTAAAAAAAGCATCATATTAATGTTTAGTAAATGGTTCAATGAAAAACAAAGCGAAAACGTTGTCTTTTCGATTTTATGGATGATGACATCAACGAAACGAAACAACGAAAGCTGTTATAAGGACTGAACGATAGTCTGATGAAAAACATACGTGAAGTGTACTGAAAAATTTTCTATTTTTATTTGAAAAGTGGAGAAAACATAGAAGTTATACAAAATGTTGAAATGGTATGAAAATAATATGATGGAATTTATATCTGTGCTTTACTTCCTTTTGTAGGTACTAAAAATATTAAAGCTGTTGTAGCTGTGTGGTCCAAAAAATTTTAATTTTGATTTAGTGCCATTTAGTGCATTTGTGGATATGTCCTATGAAATTCAATTAACTTCCTAAATTTTAGTGTTTTGTTGCATGAAAATAAGAAAGCCATTAAGTCCATTTTAGAATTTCTGAGTAAATCAAGTTTTGAAGTTTTAATTTGCGAGAATGGTAGAAAATTCTAAGAAGTAGCTCCTTGGCTAATAATTATGAACGATTTAAGGAGTTTTAAGATATATACTTAATGATTTTTGTGATAATACTTTGTATATCAGAATGTATATCTGGGCTTTTTTAAACTTTGCTAAAAAAACAGAAAGTGACATTTTTCCATCAAGATGTAAGTGTAATAATGTTTAAACACCTATTTTAGGAGGGTTAGCACATTTTTACCTGTTAGGGTTCAATTTTTTTCAAACATGGACTTATGGATTTCTTATTTTCATGCGACAGATATATTTGTTACCAATGACTTAAAACTTGGCATTATTGTTTACACATTATATTGTTGTTTTAATTGTTACGTATTATTAGTTTTTATTTACTAACATGTAGCAGGGTTGTTAGAAATAGGGAAAGTCAGTGAATGTCAGGGAATTTTCTTAAAGTCAGGGCAGGAGGAAGAAAAGTCTGAAATTGGAAAGGTAGCCTGTTTCTGATCTTTGTGGTCCTCTTTCTAGCCTGTTTTGGGCCCAGTTTGTTTGAAATTAGATGAAGTTCATTGTTATATTGTGTTTCAAGTAATGAATGTTTGCGAAAGTTTTTGTATTTACTCCTGTTTGTATTGTTTTGTATTGTTTGTATTGCGTTGAAGTTTCTTAATGTTGAAAAATTTTTCGGGAGAAGTAACCCAAAGTCAGGAAGAAGATTTTTTCCAGGAAAATGTTATACTTTCTTGAAGAGTCAGGGAATTTCTTATGCTACCAGTTGTATAAACCCTGTTTATGTAGAAGAACATTTTGTATAAAAATCTGAAATATGTTTGATATATATACATAACTATATTTAAGAAAGACTGACATAAGCCCAGTTCTTTACTGGTCGTTTCCGAATTTAACAGATATTATAAATCATCACCTACATCATCAACAACCAACCTGAACTGTCGAATTTATTTCCAAAGAAGTCAATTAGGAACTTTATTTATTTAACTTTTAAATGTACACTTATATATACTGATGTCTCAGCAATGGAAATCCTTTTGAAATTCTATAGATTTTATATTTGTGACTTTTTTGAAACCTGGAATATTACAACTCACTTATTATACATACTTTCGATCTACGTGTACATCAAGTGAATAATAAATCTTTGAAAACCTTATTTCTTTATCTATTTATCCAAGATATCTGTTATTGCAGATGACAAGGAAGTCGTCCCTTATTTTCGAAAATTTATAAAATATTGGGCATTTTGCTATCTAGATGGGTTTGCATCACTACATTTCGTGGATGCTTGTAGTTTCTCATAGTCGCCCTATCGCAATAAGAGTACTGTGTCCTATGGAAATGTCAATACAGTTATGATTTTGTGCGGAGTGTGATAGTAGTAAACCGATGATGATGTTTTCACTGTTTTTCTTTCATTTTGCTTCAGTTTTATTTCCGTCCAAAAATTCGTCCTGCATTAGAGGATTCAAAGTTTGATTTATCCCGGGCTGTTTGTTTAGGTTCTACAATAGCTTGCTGGTCATCTGCCACAATCAATTATGATATTAGTAAATACGGATCATTGTTATGACTTAGCTTACCGCAAAGCTTCTTATACGGGAAACGTTCTGTATACTTCTTTCTATTGAGGATGAAGCTCACCTAACTGAAGAAGTCAAATACTTAAGAAAGATTTGATCGTCAATTCGTTTCATGATTACGCAGACAATCTTAAATCAGTTGAAAGAGAAGACAACAAAATCCATTGTTTCAAAGAAAAGGGACCGTGTTCCACCGGTGCCGCGCTGTTGCAAGACCCTTTTAATACTGATCCAACAAAATCGGATATCGAGGAAGCAAATGTTGGATTCAACCTTCTTGATGAAGATGAAGATGACGAATTTGTATCTGTTGATTAGATTATTATTAAGAGATGAAAGAAAAGAGAATTCCTTCATTTTGAAATAAACGCCTCCCTCTTTTAAATGCCCCCTAAATATCTCGAAAATTAAATAAACGCACCAGGCTTATATTAGAGGATTTACGATAAATTCGATAAATTATGGCAAATCAAATATTCATACTATTATAGGATGTTTGTATAAGAAATCCTTAAAAATCAAGTTATAGTAGTCGCAAACTTTCCGTCTGAGTCCCTTAAAAACCACTGCTAATTTTCAAAATCATGGTGTTGCGAAACAACCGGATATTTGTTATGATGATCTTAACCAGATTGTCAAAATTACTTTTAAAGGTTTGTTGGTTTCAGCTACACAATGGTTAGACCGTGTGGAAGTTACGCAGCTTCGGTCCCTTTAGGACCGAATCGATGACGTAATTTCCGAAAAGGTATAATAGTCCAAATCCGCCACGGTAACTAACATACGTTTCTGGAATTCATATTTGGCGTGGTCTCATAATGTTGTTTCCATACGAAACTCGTTATTGCATTGAAAACTCACGAAAACTGTGCGCCTGCTTTGCAACATACATTTTCAACATGAACCTGTCTAAGGTATCAAAACAAGGTCTGCTAGATTATTCGGTAATTTCAAAGTCTTTGTTCATTGTTTTCCTCTAGAAAATACTATTGTTGTAGCTATTCATCAGAGGAAGAACTTAATATTACACGAATTTGCAATACATTGCAATCTGTACACATGTTTGGAAGATATTAGTATAGGCTTAAAGGTAACATTTTGTTTTGTTTTTCCAATTTTCAGAATGTTTTAGGTCTAGTATTTCTAAGGTCCAGAAGACCAGTGGTATGACCCCTATCTGGTTCCGGTAAGTTGGTGAAGCCCAAAACTATCATATGAAGATGCTGAACTTTACTTTTGTGTTATCAACTTCTCTTTACTTCTAGTTACTTTTATGATTTCTAGGTTTCTGTTGTTTGAAATTATGGATGATAAACTACCTATACCCGACAAAGCGTTAAAATATGTATTAGAATGCAAGGTGGCCTTCAAAAAAGAGGAGAAAAAAGTTCGTCCTTCAAAGCAGAAGAAGATCATTAAAAACATAGTTACGAGATCATGCGATAAAATATCTCGAGAACTGACAACAGAAACAACTACTGAGATCCTGCATGAACCCTTTTGCAAAATCGAGGATGAAAATAATCTTTACAGACCAATTGTTTTCAGGAATTTTTTTATCCCAGAAATAAACTACACTGGCGAGTCGGTATTCCAAAAGCAGGCAACTGAACCTATTTCTGAAAAGTCAGAAAATCCACAGAAATATTGCGAAATATGTCAAGAAACTTTCATAGATATTCAACGGCATAGAAAATCAGACAAACATCAAAATTTCACTTCAGATCCTTCACTCTTTACCAAACTTGATCTTTTAATTAGGAAGGTGAATGAAGGAAATCGTGAAAAGAATTTCGTTCTTTGTGAAAGCTTACTAATTCCAGAAACTGAAGAGGCTGAGTTGATTGAGTCAGGTCGACATAAGCAATCAGCGGCTGAAGCAGTGACGAAAACTGCTCCAGAAATTGATGATGATACAACCGAATTAGTAGGACCCGCTAAGAGAATAAAAGAATCCAACGAGGTAATGTTCATTGAGTCAGGTTGGGAAAGTGAGACAAGACCAACGAAAGGTCGACACAAACGTGAAGTGGCCGAAGCAGTACCGAAAACTGTTCCAGAAATTGAAGATGATACAACCGAATTAGTAGGACCCGCTAAGAGAAGAAAAGAATCCAACGAGGTAATGTTCATTGAGTCAGGTTGGGAAAGTGAGACAAGATCAATGAAAGGTCGACACAAACGTGCAGTGGCCGAAGCAGTACCGAAAACTGTTCCAGAAATTGAAGATGGTACAACCGAATTAGTAGGACCCGCTGAGAGAAGAAAAGAATTCAACGAGGCCATGTTCATTGTGTCAGGTTGGGAAAGTGAGACAAGATCAACGAAAGGTCGACACAAACGTGCAGCGGCCGATGCAGTACCGAAAACTGTTCAAGAAATTGAAGATGATACAACCGAATTAGTAGGACCCGCTGAGAGAAGAAAAGAATCCAACAAGGTAATGTTCATTGAGTCAGGTTGGGAAAGTGAGACAAGATCAACAAAAGGTCAATACAAACGTGCAGCGGCTGATGCAGTACCGAAAACTGTTCCAGAAATTGAAGATGATACAACCGAATTAGTAGGACCCGCTGAGAGAAGAAAAGAATCCAACGAGGCCATGTTCATTGAGTCAGGTTGGGAAAGTGAGACAAGATCAACGAAAGGTTGACACAAACGTGCAGTGGTCGAAGCAGTACCGAAAACTGTTCCAGAAATTGAAGATGGTACAACCTCTGCAGGCTACGAGAATCTGGAAGATACATTAGAAAGCATTGAGGCCGGAATAATTGATGGCATCAGCCGATTTACTGATAAAGCTATTAAAAGCACTGTCTGCAGCTCCCCCTTTAAAAACATTATGTTAGGAAATAATAATTCATGGCGACATTCCACTTATCGTGGAGGGGGGAAACTCAAAAAGAATTTGGGCATATGTGATGCAAAACTACTCGAGCTAATACCTGACACAATTATGAGCAAAATCCAGAAGGAAATTACTGGTTTGGGGATAAACACACTTTCGTTATTTGACTATACAATAAAAGTCCTTTATCCAGAGGTTATCATAAAGTTATTTTCACTGGTTAAATTGTGGACTGAAGATCAAACAGAACAACACTTCGAAAAATATTTTTCAATGTTAGAAGAAGCAGATACGGACAAATTGAGAAAAGGTGATACTTGGGAATCATACATCAAAAGAGGAATGTGCAAGGATCAGAAAAGGTTAGAGCTGCTTCATGAAAATATTTTAAGCCAGTTATCCATTGCAAATAAAAGGGAAACAGCAATCGCAGACACCAATACAAGCACAGTAACAGAAGAACAGAGCAAAGGAGTGCCCACTTCTTTTCCCTTGGAAATGGACACAGTGTCCCCAAATACAGAAGTTGACATTATCTTTATTGATAATGCTGATGTGCTAAGTGTGTTGAATGAGACAGATTGGGAAAGTGAGACAAGATCAACGGAGAATCGATATAAACGTTCAGCGGCCGAAGCAGTACCGAAAACTGTCCAAGAAGTTATAGATGATGCAACCGAATTAGTAGGACACGCTGAAAGTAGAAAAGAATTCAATGAGGTGAAGTTGATTGAGTCAGGTTGGGAAAGTGAGACAAGATCAACGAAAGGTCGACACAAACGTGCAGCGGCCGATGCAGTACCGAAAACTGTTCAAGAAATTGAAGATGATACAACCGAATTAGTAGGACCCGCTGAGAGAAGAAAAGAATCCAACAAGGTAATGTTCATTGAGTCAGGTTGGGAAAGTGAGACAAGATCAACGGAAGATCGACACAAACGTGCAGCGGCCGAAGCAATACCTGAAACTGTTTCAGAAATTGAAGATGATGCAACCGAATTAGTAGGACCCGCTGAGAGAAGAAAAGAATTCAATGAGGTGAAGTTGATTGAGTCAGGTTGGGAAAGTGAGGCAAGATCAACGGAAGATCGACACAAACGTGCAGCGGCCGAAGCAATACCGAAAACTGTTCCAGAAATTGAAGATGATACAACCATTGTAAAGGAATCGGAAGATGTAAGATACTCGAAAATTAGGAATATGAATAGAAAGGAAGATAAGGTGACTAAAAAGTATTTGAAGAGGAAGTTTATATGCCCTGTGTGTCAAGAAGAGCAATCATATATATCACGTCATTTAAGAAATAAACACAAATGGAGTTGGCAAAGTGCAGCTGCCGCAACAAGCCAATTTAATTTGAAATTTTCTCGAAAAACCAAAACAAATGATTATCACGTAAAAAGAGTATGTCCAATCGAATCTTGCTTACAAGTTAGGAGTAACTTGCCGGAACATCTTTTGAAGCATCATAAACTAGAAAAGGGCGAAATTTATTATCAGCTGTTAAAGAGAGCAGTTAAGTATATTGAACAGGCAGTTCCAAAAGAAGTTGTACATTCTCCAAGAAAAATATTTCGGAACTTTTCAAAACGTTCTGGAAACTCGTTAGATGAAAATGAAGCCGGAGAAAATAATATCAATATCGAAACCCTTGAACAAGCTTCCATTAACATCGATGATTGCCGAAATTGCCAATCCAACGTACATTCAACATTGATGAACAATTCTATACCTACAAAAGAAGCGCTTAGTCATGGATTTTCTAACTTGCGATTACGTCCCAAGCGAAAACTAGAAGCCACTACTGAAAAGTTTGGAACAGATTCGGACATTGACTTATCCATTTCATCAGATTCACATCAAACCAATTCTGAGTCTGCTGTAATGACCACGGGTTCACATTTTCAAGACATTTCTAAATGTACTACTGTTTAGAACCCAATGAATCCACAAGAAGAGACAGTACAGACAGAACAAGAATGGAATTCAAATACTGATATCTACAATCTCAAGTTAAGACCAAGAGATAGATCACAAAAAATGTATGAAGAGACGGGAAGTAACTCAGAAATCAATTTGTCCAGTTCAAGTGATTCATCTATTTCGGATGAGGATGAAAGTTTCATAGTTCCGACTAAGTGGCTTGGACCAAAAGTCACTGCTCTTATCAACAGATTTGTCAGTTATATGGTTGGCCCAGATAGAAATAGGAAAAGAGAACGTGTGAACGTAGAAGCTGGGGAACTGCGCAGGATGTTTGCATCCGTGAACGTCAAAGATGATATTAGCGTTATTTTTCAAGACAATGGAAGTCACTTTAGAGAGCAGTATGTGGTAAACTATTGTCATGAAAAAGGAATCAAAGCGTCAAGCATAAAAAAATACCTTTTCACTTTGAGGGAATTTTGTGAATTTTTGATGGCTGAAAGAATTGCAGTTAACAATACCTCTCAGGAAGATATAAACACCATGGTTGAGAAGATAAAACAATGGCGTAAAAACTACAAACGGCAAGAGAGAATTTCAAGATACGAGAGAATGATCACTGATGAAGAAATGCTAGTTGATAAAAAACAAGTCATTACTTACAATACCTGTGAAAACGCCAAGAAGGCATTTGTATACGATTATCCACTTTTCTATTGCGCAAAGATCCGGGGTTACGGCGAACATGAAAATAAGTGAATATCAGCGAGCAAAAGTCACAGATGGTGTTGTGATGATAGATGTTTGGGATCACAAAACAGTTGCGCATTTCGGGCCAGCTAAGGTTATTTTGAACCCAGAGAACTTCAAACTACTGAAGACGTTTGTAGACATTGCAAGGCCACAAACCAACCCAAAATCTGATAATGTTTTCTTGAGTTGGGCTGGAAAGAAAGTGTCATCAGGAGACATTAGCAAAAGGCTTCATCTTTCATGGGAGCGGGCAGGAAACTTTGAGAACAAATCAATTCCAAAGAATCTTTCTGCCAATATCATCCGGAAGTCCGCAAGTACTGGATTAAGGAAAATAGATAGTGCACATATCCAAGAAGCGGCTAATGTCATGACACATAGCAAGAGGACAGCTGACGACCACTATTATTTGAGACAAATGGAGAAAGATTCCATCATTGGTGCTGCTACTGTGTCTGAGTTATTTCACGGTAAAGAAAATAGTATTAGATCAGAACTTCAAAGAACACCAAAAAAAAGAAAGCTGTGGTCTGAGGCTGAGGTTGACGAACTAAACAAAATGTTTGACGGGGATAGAATTGATTACAGCACTGTGAAGGAAAAATGTAAATCATCATACAATAAAGCTTCACCAAGACAAATATATGACAAACTGCGTCGAATTAGTCCTGAAAAGTTTCAGATTTCACCATTGAAAAGAACAAGTTTATTTCAGACCTCAGATCTGTTAGTTTTGAAGAAAGACGGAAGAGAACTTCTTAAAGGTGAACCTTTGACAGCCAAAAAAATAAACAGCGAATTGGGAAATTCCTATCTTTTACAAAAGTTTACCATTCCTCAATTACGCACTCGGATTAACTACGAGCGCGCAAGTAATTATTCAATATTTGCAAAATACATTTTTGACTGACTATTTCATTGATATTTCTCACAAATGTAACTTCTACATTGCCGGTTTCCATTTTTTTATAGAACAAAGAAACTGATCTGAAGATACCAAGAATAAGATAAGCTGATCTAAAGGTCCCTACTTCACTATTGGCATCAATGCATCAACGGGTTTTGTGCGAATGCTGTTATGGTTCAGTTCGAGAAACATTCTTTACTTTTTATCAATACGCTTGATTATTGCCTCTTTCTATAAAACGCCCTGTTGAGGTGTTTAAAGCAGATTTTCTTTCATAATAGTCAATAGCAATGAATCAAGCATTTCGTGTGCTCTCTGATTTTCTTCTGAATTTTCTTGTCTTATTTAATGGTTTTTACGCTTCAGTTAGGAATGAGAAAGTTCATTCAAGTTTATTCACCGATTTTCAGGCAAAATCGCGTTTTGTTGTTTTGTTTGATAGGCAATGCAAATTAACCATAGCATTTATTTTTTCATGGCTGGTTAAAGAATGCATATTTCGTTGCCTACGTTCATTTTGTTACGTAAGAAAAAAAAAAACCGTTGTAACTATTGCAAAGGATCTTATATTTACATTTGGGTTCCGAAGTTTACTATATCATTATATGTATTGCTGATGCTGTGACCTTGTCGGATTGAAATCACTTGCAAATTTGTTGTAGCTGATGACGTCTTATGTAGTCGGAAATAGAGAAACTGATCTATGTGCAAAACTGCACGGAATTGCCAGTCTAGTCACAACTAGAGAATTTAACATTGTGCTTTGTTTTTCAACTGAAGGGTAAAAAGTGAATTCCAAATTTGGAGTTGTTTTTGATATCACGTGGAACTTTCTGTTATTTCTGTTTTTTTGTATTTTTAGCTGGGTTGCGGGCAAAATGCTTTTCAACCTATCGTATGACAAAAAACGAACCCCATTGATGTTACAAGACTTTGTTTTGATTCCTCTTTGTTTCCATTTAATCAATTATCGAAAATAATCCAAGAACCCAACAATAATCGTCAGTTAACAAGAATGGCACGGTTGAAAAATGACAGGAAATTTTAGCCTACTTTACTGTGATCTAGATTAACATATGTTATGCACCACTTTGTAATTACTACCTGTCCCACTTTGTAATTTGTGATCCTATTTTACCTGTGTTTCTCCTGGTGTCTATACGATAGATGATTATCTACAGAGTATTCCATTTTCTTGCGCATGCTCATTGAGTGTGAAAAAACCTAGTTGACTGACTAATTATCAAATTGTCGGCTTCATTAGTTTACAAGGCGATGGTAAAATGTTTGTATTTTTAATGCATGCATCGTAGGGAAAATGCAATTATCTAGCTAATTTATTAATTTATAGCTGTCGGCTTCATTAGTATCCAAGGTAAGACGAATATGCTGAAGGTGACCGTAATGTTTTTGAAATCTTCTAACGCATGCGCGGTAGAAAAAACGCAATTATCTTGATAATTATCAATCTATAGCTGTCGGCTTAATTTGCTTACAAAGTAAATTTTCTTGCAAACCTTTTCTGCTTGAATGAAATGGTCGATCTTAACATTTTACAAAGTATACATCAAACAGGTAGAATGTTTACGCAGAAAGAATTCTTTATTTTGGACTTAGCATTCGAGTGGTTGATTTTTCAGCCAACTGAATCGAATATTTTCATCTTTGGAAATATTTTCACGGTTTTGTAAAGATTTTCATGTAGAATCTCATTTGAACCCATACTAAGTGCCACATGATGCAAAACCGTATAGCAGCATCTTTAAATGTTTCAACATCATTAATCCTTGCTGGAAGTATTGCTTAGCTTTTTTACGCCTATTTTAGGTTTCGTAATGTTTCTATGAGAACTTCCACATGGAAATGTAACATTGTACCACTACCCATAGATTGTCAAAGACGCAAAGAGTAGTATGAAAAATGATGATTACAGTTACGAAAAATCACTTCCAAGTTCGATATCAGCACCTTCCAATATTGTTCTTTGTGCAAATTTTTGTGAAATTTGGAGAACTTTCAAAAATTGGTCCAACTAATTTGGCCCAAATTGCTCAATTTTGTTGAAACTGAAAAATTACTTCCAAGTTCGATATCAGCACCTTCCAATTGTTCTTTGTGCAAATTTTTGTGAAATTTGGAGAACTTTTAAAAATTGGTTTTGGTAAAATACACATTATTTAGGAAGTAAAAAGGACAGGAAATAACAAAGTGGGGCAAAAATTACAAAGTGGGGCATAACAACATACAAAATACCAGTAGATTCCAGATCGTCTACGTTGACAGAATAAAAATTAATCTATCTATCTAAGGAAGTAAGTGGAAGAGTAAGGTATGCTTCATTCTTTCAAATGATTGTTCAGTGGTTCTTTAGTTAGTACCTTCGCGTGCAAACGCTGTGAGCTGTATGCAAGCTCTAGTCATGTTATCTGGATACTCAACTCCACTACGCTCGATTACGTACTTAGAACTTAGGAAGTTTTTAACCAAGAAGGTTACCCGGTTTGTAATCGGTAGGTATATACAGCCTTGAGTATCAGAACAGTGAGATAACTCGTTTTCACTTGATTCCGAATCTGAATCTGTAATAGTTTTTTGCAGATATTAAGACCTTGAATCGGGTCAGTTAGCTTTACTGGGCTAAATTTGTTCATGTTATCAATCGTTTGGGATATTAAACATTGTTCGAATTAAGCATTGTTCGAATTAAGCAGCGATAGTGAACGGCATTTTGTATTTGGTATACAAATTTATATGCACCAATTTAGAACGGCGTATAATGCCGCCTAACTCAACACAATTAAGGTGAAACACAATCTACAGATTTAGTCAATTAATATTACATTAGTCAATTTTTATTAAATCGGCGAACGGCTAAAAAAAAATTGTCAATTAATATTTTGTTGACTCAATAATTATGTTCCGTCAGTTGTTGACATGAGCCAGAACTTAAATTCGAAGTAACTGTAACTATCTATACATGACTCATTTCAAGAAAGTTTCTTCCTTATGATCTGTACTTGCGAATGGCAAAAAATATCAATGCGTAAAACGCTCATGTGGAAGCCGCCCGACAGCCGTATCAAAAGATCGAAAAGGATGTTAAACTATCGTATCGTCAATAATGAATATTCTAATAATAATATACCAGCGGATTCAAAAAATCTGCGTTTAAGCTCACTATTAGTCAGTTAGCCTTTACAGCGGTACATTTACGAAATAAGGAAAGCAAGTTAGTACCTGCTAAGCAAAAGGGAAGCTGGATTCAAGCGTGAGGAAGGCAGAAGAAAAAGTCAACTAAAAGTGTGAAATATTTGGGGTTTTCTTTGCCGACTGACCCACCGAATTTTAAGACTAAAAGTGACGCTAACCAAACATATTTTCCCCTCCGGCCTTTTTGTGTTCAAAAAGGAAGTTTTTGAAATTTTCCTATCACAAAAACACAACTACAGCATTGGTGACGAGCCACAAAATATCTTGTATTGCTGTGTGGGTTGTCAACAACAAAAAATAAAAGAAAATTTAATAAGGAAGGTTTGTTTTTTTTTATAGTTTCCTTAATCCAGTACAAAAGCAAACAATATTTGAAGTGGAATATTGCAGTGAAACGTGACCGACTCATTGCAAACTGTGTTGTAGGTTTTGAGTTGGCTCACATGCAATCAAGCAAGCTAGTATGAAGTTTGTGGCATCATGAAGTAACAATACCATTAGGGCCAAATGTGACGTACGTGACGCAGATTTTGACTTTTTTGAACTGGACAACCTAGGTCACCTAGGAGTGCCGGGACCCATGCACCTGGGAGAGGCGCCCACCCCAGGTTTTCTTTATCCTGTAAAAACCTGTAAAAATCTTGAAATTTGGTTGCACTTTCATGAGAGAATGGGCCATTACAATTTTGTATTTTTAAAAGATGAATTCACGTTTTTTTTTTTATTTCCAAGGAAAGAAGAGAATGTTTTTTCTTTTTTTAATTGTGACAAGAAATGTTATTAGGGACCTTTACATTAAAAATCGATATTTACCTTTACTGTGATTCTTGTTTGCTGCGAAGTTTTGTTTTTGCAAACAAAGGCATTTAAAAGCCTAAAAGCTAAGTAGATAAAAGTCAGTTAATCTTCAATTTCCTATAAAAAGTGTTGAAAAAGCCCAACTACCGACGCTTACGACATGTAAGTTTCAAATTTCAAAACACCGTAAACAGAGAAGTCGTGCCAAATTTTAGGGTAAAATTTAGTGCATAACCTATACCTATGTAATGACATAATAAGAATTCGTACCTCAGGAATGAATCTTTTAAGTTTTCCCAAAACAAATTGGTTCCTTCACTTCTGCTGCTCAACTCTAAATTGCCTCGTGTCTCGCTTAGACTGTTTCTTTACTTATGTTGCAAGTTTCTACGAAAGAGCCCTCAAGTGGGTAACATGAGGGCTCATGAGCAAGTGAGAGCTCTCAAGTAGGTAACATGGGGGCTCAAATGCTCTGATGTTACGGTAACATAGGGCTTATGTAACATGAGGGCTCTGCCAGTAACATGAGGGCTCAAAATGTAACACCAGGGCTCATACTTTGGTAACATGAGGGTATTAAAGATTACTACTACTATTCTCCGATCCGACTTGCGCGCGCATCTTTTTTTTTTCGGCGCCCGATAAATAGCTGCAGGGAATACAAATCTATCTTTCGCAGGGAAGTCATCTTGAAAGAACAAGATATAGTAGATATTTTGCCTATAAGTTAATGAAAATGGTTTTAAACTGTGCTGCTTTCGGCTGTACGAATCACAACAGAATGGAGAACAAACCGAGGTTTTTCAGGTTTCCTAATAATAATCCTGAACTTCGTCAGAAGTGGATACAAGCTTGTAA
The DNA here is from genome assembly GCA_027922465.2 of Turritopsis dohrnii. Classification (NCBI taxonomy): domain Eukaryota; kingdom Metazoa; phylum Cnidaria; class Hydrozoa; order Anthoathecata; family Oceaniidae; genus Turritopsis; species Turritopsis dohrnii. Next base: position 76,119 of record BQMF02000717.1, on the reverse strand, counting down.
GAGAAAGAATAGAGATGGCACTAACTGGAATCCAACAACAAAGCATCTTTACATATGCAGCGATCATTTTGTAGGAGGTAAGCTTTTTTGATATTTTTTAAAGATATTAAAGTTTATTTTTAAGTTTATTTTTATGCTGTTTCCAGTGTGGCTTTTGAATAATTACTTAGCATAAAGTACACTTTTCATTGTATGTCTGTCTTCTCTTTTTACTGCTGAATTTTATGACAACTTTTCTTATTTATGTTTCAGGTGAACCAAAAAGGGATGACCCTACACATCCAGCACATATACCAACAATATTTTCATTTACGCAGAAGACAAAATGTAAAGAAGATAGCTTACTTCGTCGACATAATTCAGTCAAAATGAGAGAACAAAACAAACAAGTTAGAAGCAGTTCAAAAGTACAGTCATTACCGCAACCTGTGTTTAAAGAAAATACAGTACTGTCAGATGATAACAACACAATTTTTTCAGGAGCTGAAGATATGTTTATATCAGATCCATCATCTCTGACTAATGATTTTACACTGTTTGTATCACCACCTCCATCAAAGAAAACTAAGACTGAGTTTCATTGCAGTACACCATTGCATGCATCAAGTGAAGTGACATTACAAAATGTAAATAACAAAATGGAGTTCGACAAAATGAAAAATGATAGAGATGCTGCCCAAAAGTTACAACAGTTGTATTTAAAAGAAATTCAAAATTTACGTGAAGAAAGAGACGCTTCTCGGAAAGAAATAAATGCATTAAAAGCTCGCTTTCTATCATATACAACACTTAAGGACAATGGAACAAAGTTTAAGTATTACACTGGGATCACAGTTGAAACTTTTAATGTTGTATTTCAACATATAGAGCCACATTTACCGAAAATCAACAGATCCAAACTTAATCCAAGGGACCAATTGTTGTGTACACTGGTGAAGTTACGATTAGACAATCAATTTGAAAATTTAGCTGACCAATTTAATTGCAGCAAAAGTTCTCTAAAAAATATTTTCAAACGTTGGATTACTCTGATTTATGAAAAACTTTTGTTTGTTATACGTTGGCCCGACCATGATGCTAATCTCCAAACCATACCAAATGTCTTTCGTCAATACTTTCCAAGGCTTACATCTATTATCGACTGTTCAGAAATATTTATTCAAAGACCTCGGAAATTGGATGCTAGAGCTCAAGTTTATTCCAACTACAAAAAACACTCCACTGTGAAGTTTTTGATAGCCTGCACTCCACATGGTTCTATCTCATTTGTATCACAAGCATGGGGTGGTAGAGTTTCTGATGTAGAACTTGTCAGAAATAGCAACCTAATGAATTTAAAGGACCATCACCCAGGTGATCAAATTTTAGCTGACCGCGGATTTACACTCCAAGATGAATTTGCAGCAAACTGTGGAGTAGAGTTGATTATACCAGCATTTACAAAGGGTAAGAAGCAGTTGAGTGCCAAAGAAGTTGAAACCTCAAGACAGATAGCATCCATTCGAATACATAGTGAGCGGGTAATTGGTTTGGTGAAGAATCGATTCAAGATATTGGAAGGAGTTATTCCTATTCAGATGATCAAGTCGTTATCGGATGAAGCATCTACTAATCCGGTCTCTGGCATTGATAGACTCTTCAGTGTGTGTTGTATTTTGTGCAATCTTGGAGATGGAATAGTTTATATTGAACAAAATAAGTAATTCTTTTGTATATTTTGTTATATTTTTGTGCATGCATTTTGTATATATGACAGTATTGAATAAAAATTGAACAAACTACCATAGTTAGTGGTCTAAATTTAATTTGGGTTCGATTCCCAACTATGGTCTTATGAAACATCAGCCAATGACTCTCATCACATATCTCTAATCTTGACTCCCAAATAGTTGTCCCCCCCCCCCCCCCCCCTATTGTTAATTTTTTGAAAATTTTCCACCCAGGACATTCTTATTCATCCACCCCCATGCAACATTGCAAACTGCTGTAATTGTTTACCCATTCTTCGAGGCTCCCATTATTAGGTTACCTGGACAGGGAAAACCATCATGAGTCAGGGAAATTGGGTTTGAGAAAAAAAGTATCACATGTTAGTAATGTTCATTTATATTTGTATCCACATCACTGTAGTTGGGAATCGAACCCAAATTAAATTTAGACCACTAACTACAGTTTTTTATTTTTTTCAACCAAAAATATGTACATGAAAATATATACAATATGAAGTAACATACATAGTCAATGTTCCTCAGAAAAGATTAGTAGATGATAAAACAGAAAAATATTCATCGTTCTTTTCTTTTAATTGATTTCTTCTTCCTGCATGATGGACAGTACCATTGTTTTTTCGGTATACGTTTCAAATTAACACAGGATAAATGGTACCATTCTCGTTCACAAGTGATTGCATCGCAACCAATCCAAATTTCATTGTCACTTTGGCTATATTCAGTTCCACAGATACAATTGTATTTTTTCTCCTTTGTCACATTTGTATTGTTATTGCTCTCCAACCGACGTGTCAACAGTTCTGGAATTATAAAATTCTTGTAAATTGTATCAAGAACTGGGAGTGTCGAATTAATGAAGTTATCGTCTCGGTTCACAACGGTGAGATATGACCATTTTGGAGTCCAAATAAACAAATCGCAAACACTTGTATCAAATGCCAACATCTGATATTGAATTTGGGTGTAATATTTATGTGATGATTTGATTTTTAAATTTTCATCCAAACAGTCAATTTTCACCTGAAGCATGGTCTCAGTTTCACGAAGTGAGTATGGACATTTGATTTCAATCAATCGGTGTTCATTATGGCATTTACAAGTAAACAGACCATCTGGAGAGGCACCAATATAAGTCTTGCAGCAATTTTATTCCGCATTCCTCAATTTTAATATCAGTATGGTCTGCTCCTTTCACAAGTCGATATTCATCAATAGCTGTTTTTTCATGCTCTATTCCCCATTTCAACGATGGGACTGCTGTTTTGGATGGAAATGATTCTTTACAAATACCTTTAATTAATGATGGTGCTGGTTCAAGTAAATTAGTCTTGAGTAGGCTGTCTACTACAGATGCTGTGATACGCCCAGTTCGTACTTCATGCCACAAAACACTCTTGGACTGCTTTTTTGTCAATGAAAATATATAGTCAATTGTAGCAGCACTAACTTTGATTTGCTCAAGGAACTCGCTACATTTAGTTGTCAGTACATTATTGTCCTTTAGGCACTCCAAATTATAAAAACTTCTCAACGGCCTTGGCAGTTTTGCTCGTTCTGGTGCTTGGATGGTTGGTACAAAAGGCTTGTAATAATCAGAGAGTGTGTGCAAAACAATTGCCTTGGTGTTAACCTTTGACAATCTCTGAAAGAAATTTCTTTGCTCTTCATCGGTAGCTTTGATAAGTGAAGGTGTTGCTTTCTTTCCTTTGAATTTGTTCTTGGTTTCATCACTGTAGAATGGTATGTCAGCAATTGGCAATGGTGTTATCTTCTTTACAAAATCATTGTTCCACTTACAAGCCATTTCTGTACATGCTTTTTTGGTATACCCACATCTTACTGCAGCTTCAATTTTGAATAACAAAGCTCCAATATGAGAACAAGACTCTCCTAAGCCAGCCATACAAGAACAATGTGCTGTAATTACACTAGCAGTAGCTTCATTTAATGCAACCCAAGGGATATGTGGATCTTCATTAATTCTTTGTGATGGTGTAACTTCAGATTTCAGAAGTACAATGTCTGACTTTTTGAAGCATAACACAGTCCTTACCCAACCACTCTGGAATTGGTTATGTGCTTCCAAGGACTTTCTGTTCTTCATCGATTCGCGAGTAAATACTCCTGGCGTATTTATCAAATAATCATATACCTCTGGCCATTCTAATGCTGGCCACAGTGTAGGTTGGTTCTTCCAAGAATCCCCTGCAAGTTGGTAGGGGCATACATCCATATCGATCATCTTTAATTTGACTAGATAACGATTCTTAGATTCAGCATCAAGAGAATCGATCGAATAAGACATGGTGATGTAGCGTAGCTTTTAAAAATACTTTTTTAACTTGTGATGAACATAATTTAGCAGTTACTTTAGTAAGAATACGTCTGTCGTCGTTGAAATCTACTGCTAAAATGCTGTACGCTGTGATTTGTTTTCCCTGCAACAGTTTCGCGCATGCGCAAAAGTTGACTTTTCGAGCCTCGTTACGTCACGCCGAATCGGAGAATTACTACTAATACTACTAATACTACTACTCGAAGTAAACATAGACGTTGTAGTTGAACATGAAGTGGATTGGAGTAAAGATCTAACATCTCTCCCTTTGTTTACCATAAAGGAAATTGAACAACATCGTATGAAATGTGGAAAACAGGGTAGGTCTATTATGAAAACAGCAGACAGAGGAAGAAAGTTTCAAGAAGAGAGATATTTATAGAGTGATTCGATTTATACGAAAACCATTAGGAATGAAATTTTAGTCAAATAGCCATTCGGTTATTATTGTCAAGTTCAAATGGCAATGTAAGTAAGTAAGTAAGTAAGTAAGTATATTTTCTCGCAAAGTCAAATCCAAAGAGGGGCGGCATATGTGTAACGAGCATCCTACAAAACCGAACAAGCGTGTTGGATTCATAGAATCTGGCAGAGTTACAACATACGCCTCCCCTCAAGTCAATGACTTTTAAAATAATGTACATGTAGCTTGATTAAATAACCTAAATGAACTATGCCAATTTACATTTTTCTTTTTTAGATGAAAATAAAATATTTGGAATATGTACAGGTTAAAAATATATTATATACTATGCTAGAATTTACAGGTTTCTTTTTCATAATATATTAGTTTTTTTATATAAAACGTAAGAAGGGCTAAGTAGAAAAGGTTATTTTTATGAACTTAATAAGCGACGGGAAAACCCAAGAAAATTAGCTTTCGCTAGTGGATATCAAGGGAACCCAGGAGAAATTTCCGCAAGACTAACAAATAGAAAAAAAAAAAATGATTAGAATGATTAGAAACACAGTTCACGTCGGGACAAGTTTAACTGAAAGTTTCAGTATCTGATACTAGGAGAAGTGTAGGGGAAAAGGCGACAAGAGAAAGAGAGAAGGAGAGTCAGAGTGTGAGAGAGAGAGAGCGAGAGAGAGGCTGACAGTTAAGATGCATATTCAGTTAAAATGTATGATTTAAGGTGATGTTTAAAAGTTGGTTTAGATATTTTGTCAAGATTAGAGATATGTGAATGCAATTTGTTCCAGTCTTTAGCTATGGTATTAGAGATATTGTACGTACCGAATCTTACCGAATTAGTTGACTTGACTTCGAATGCATGTCCGGAGGCTCTTGTCGCATGACTGTGATTTTCACCAGCAAATCTAAGAAAATGTTGGAAATATTTAGGCTGTTTATTTTTTAGAAAGTCAAAAGCAAAAAGACAATTTAGCAACTTTTGTTGTTTGGAGATTGGAAGGATCCTCAAGTTGATGAAAAGGGATTTAACCTGGTCCCTAGGAGACTTAAAATGGATTATCCTAAGGGCTTTATTTTGAAGTTTTTCAATTTTGTTCAAGTCTGTAATTGTGATGTAACCCAATGACAAAAGGCAGTAATTTATATGGGAGTCAAATAATGCATGATATACTGATAGAAGAGTTCGGTAGCTCAGATAGTATCTAAGTTTTGAAAGAATACCTACAGTGCGGGAAAGTGTTAAATTGAGATTGAATAATTGTTTGTCCCATGATAGGTTTTCGTCTATTATAATGCCTAAATACTTAACGTGAGATTTAAGCTCCATTTTTTGTCCACTAAGTCTAAAGTTCAGTTTTTTATTGACAGATTTCCTTTTAGTTCGAAATAAGACTATTTCAGTTTTTGATGTGTTCAGGCTAATTTTGTTTGCCCTCAACCAGTGAACAAGAAGTGCTAGGTCTCTATTGACTTTTCTATTAAGTTTTTTAAGGGATTTTTCTTGGCATATGAGGCTTGTATCATCAGCAAAGTGGATTGCTTTAGAATTTTCTATAGACTTATGTAGGTCATTAATATATATCAAGAAGAGCAAGGGACCAAGAACAGAACCTTGAGGAACTCCATGTTGAGATGAAATATAGTCGGATGTTGTTTGTTGTATTTGGACACAGTGGGTTCGATTACTAAGATAAGACTTGAAGATGTTAAGAGCTGGGCCACGAATGCCATAATGTTGCAGTTTTTGAAGAAGAATATTGTGGTCAACGGTATCAAATGCCTTTTGCAGATCAATGAAGACTCCAACAGCAAACTCATTTTTATCAAGAGACTCTCTTATTGTTTCAGTTAGTGCTATGATTGCATGAGAGGTACTGTGTCCTTTTCGAAACCCAAACTGGTTGTTGAAAAAAATACCTGAGTTGTCTAGAAAATCCCAGAGTTTTGTATGAAGTATCTTTTCAAATATCTTATTGATATTAGATAAAAGTGAGATTGGTCTATAATTACCAACGTCTAGTCTAGAACCTTTTTTATGCTGAGGTTTAATTATAGCTTTTTTGAGACATGAGGGATAGATGCCACTTTCCACACATTCGTTGAAAATTTTAGAAATATGATCACTAGCAGTTGGTTCAATCAGTTTTAATATTTTTGTAGGGATGTTATAAGGACCCACAGCTTTTTGGGGGTTTAGCTCAAGAATAAGACTTTTAACTTCGAGTGGAGTAGTAGGTGAAAGAAAGATTGAGTTCTGATTTGGGTTTCCAAGATAATCCAGGAAAGATCTGTCTGTGTTAGGGATTTTGTCTTTAGTTTTCTGAGCAATTGACCCATAGAATTCATTAAAAGTTTTAGCTATTTCTTCTTCATTTTTTATCTGTCTGCCATTGTGTAGTAAAAGTTTAGGACCTAGGTTTTGGTTATTTTGTGGTTTACTGGCAATAATTTCATGTATTGCCTTCCAAAGTAAGCGTAGATCATTGTTATGTTCTGTAAAATATTCTTTGTAGTATTTATCTTTGGAGGTTTTGAGGAGTTTTGTCAGTACATTTCGATATTTTTTGTAGAAAGCATGGTTTTGGGACTTAGCTACTAGCTCTTTAGTTTTAAGAAATTTTTTGTGGAGGGCGTTTCTTTTTTCTATGGATTTCAATAAGCCTCCCGTCATCCAAGGTTTTTCTGGAGTTGTTCTTTTTTTCCATGTAGTTTTCAATGGGGCATGCTTGTCAATAACAGAGTTAGTTTTTTCAATGAAAATTTTTAGTTTTTCATCAGGGTTTTGATTAAAGAGAAGATCATCCCATGGAATATCCAAGAAGTCCAAAAGAAAATTCTCCCGATTAAATTTGTCATAGTTTCGTCGGGTAATTTTTATTTTACGTGGTTTATCAATTTTGGTATCGATTTTTAGAAATTGAGCCAGATGGTCAGACATTGAGCAGATTAGATTTCCTGAATTAGTTTCATTCATGACGAAATTCGAGAAGATATTGTCAATGAGAGTTTTCGTATGGGGTGTTATACGAGTCGGCTTAGCTCAAGTCTCATTTTCTTATTTTATAGTTTATACGTTCAAAGGCTTACTTATTGTAAAAACATATTTTAATGAACTTTATTTTAAAGAACTTATTAAGAAACTTAACAGTTTCAACAAAAACTTTTTACTAAAAGAATATATAAAGTGAAAAATATAATCAGGCAATACTACAAGGCACAATAGTTCCATAGATTAGATGTGGGTGTTCTGGCATTCTTCAAAAAGTGTGCACTGCTTTACCTTGATTAAATTTTTCCAACACAAATAGAATATTATATATTTTATTTTAATGTAAATAATGATTTTTGTGTGTCAATCAGTTGCAGCTTCGTTATCATTTTGTATGAGTGGCGACATAAGGTTACATAGTAGGCAAGAGACAGTCTATAGTTGATTAATAGATCCATGTAATGATAAGGGTATCTCATTTCGAATTTGTTTGAACTTTTTAACTCGTTGTATTGCTCGCTCAACATGTATACGTACTGAAGCTATAGTCTGACTTTGTGTTACTTCTTCTTCTGTAAATTGTTCACGTCCACCTAAAAATGATGGGATGTTGAGTTTTACATTCAGTGTTTTTAATAAGTATGTTATAGTAAATCCTCTGTCGGCCATTATGCTGTCATTTTCTTCCCAAAACTACTCATTGATTAATCCCGAACGATTTACTATTTCTTTATCAGAGATGGAACCCTCATATAATTGGCTAATAAAAGTTATAGCTCCTGAAGGTGCTATCCCTAACAAACCTTTATATGTGACATGACTTTTGTAGTGAGAATACATATTACTTTGGGCAGACAAGGAAGAAGGTTTCTGGCCGAATAATTCTGTGCAATCGATTATACAGTGTGTGGTAGGATAGGTGTTTTTAAATGATTTTGGCATGGTTTTTTGAACTTGAGCTTTAGAAGGCCATATTGGTATTGATCCAAGTGTAAAATACAGCAGCTTAACCATGGTGATTATATATCTCGATGCAGTTGACTTGGAAATGCCGAAAAGCCAAGCAGTATGTCTCATACTGAAACCACCTTTAAGCCATGACAAAAACAAAAAAAGTTGATCTTTTGGTCCCAATTTCACTTTTGGTCCTTGTTTGTGCTGGTAAGGAGAAGTGATTACATTTGCTTTTAGTTTTGATTCGTAGAATTTTATGTTAGAGCAATTCTCAATCTCTAAATCAAGTAACATATATAATTCTTCAAATGCATCTTTCTCCAATCCAGTTTCTACTTTAAAAAGAGTAGAATCTTCAACAACATTTTCGTATCTGTAGGAGTTCTTTTTTATTTCGCTTTTTAATTTTGTGACTTCTTTTGAAAGAAATATATTTTGCGTTTGAAGATCATCAATTTGCTTTTTTAATTCGTAAATTGCCCTATCCCTTTCATCAGTAAATTTCCCTATCACTTTCATCAGTATCTGATGATGAATCTTCTGGGTTATCAAGTGGGCATGAAGCACTGGAATCATGTAATATGCGTTTTTAGGTGATTTTCTTTTCGAAGGCTTCAGGATTCAATTTTTTTATACCTCTTCCAAGTGTCACTCTAATGTCTTTAGCTCCAAAGTGAAACTCGCAAACAACAGTACTGGCTTTTATCTCAAAATTATCCCCTTTTCTCCTGTAGAGATTAATCGTACGTTTCCACAAGTTTCTTATTTTATCATCCTTTGGAAACAGTTTTATCTATATCCTAATACGCGCTGTGCATCCGCTTTTTTCACGCTTTCACTCTCTAAAATTTCGGGTCGTTTTTGCGGTCACTTCTTCATAATGGTGTGTCAGACCACGGCAGTTAATGTTTTTCTACGATTAGTATAAGGAGAAAACATTGCATTGCTTTTAATCGTTTCAAATGTTTTGATTATTCGCGAGATCAAGAAACAATAGACAACAACGAAAGTTTTGCACGAAGATTTATCAATGTTTTTAGGGTAAGTACGCTTTAGAACTTCTTTGTTTTTTTTGGGTTTTTTTCTGCGTCATTACTTTTCAAATAATACGCGATTGAAGAAATGAATATCATGGTTTTTAATCATGACGTTCTGGGTTCGTAAAGAAAATCGCAATTGTTTACAATTCACATTTTGACACTTTTACGACTTTCGCGTTTGGCTTTTATTTACATTGGGGTATGGATTCCATGAACAGTTACAGCGATTTTAATCTTTTTGTTGTTTACCTGTACGCACAATTTATTTTTACTACTGCATATATCGTATCGTGAAAGATTTATTATGAATATTTTGATGTGTTTCAGATCTGCTGATTAAAAAGTTTTTCTGTTCATAACTCCAGTGTCGAACTAAAAATGCTTTAACCGGAATACCTAGAGATTTTTAATTAAAAGAGTGAGAAGTGTTTTTTTTCCCTATTATATATAGACGTTAAGTATTTTCATCACGGGGAACCGTGTTTTGTTTTGTTTTTCTTATAGTATGAACAGGGTTTCTGCATCATTACTTTTCCTTTAGGGAAGACAGAGACAAAAACAATAATACGCGATTGAAGAAATGAATATGATGGTTTTAAATGATGACGTTCTGGGTTGGTGAAGAACAATATTCTATATTGGTATCCGATCTTAGCTTCGTAAAAAGAAAATCACTAGAAGGTATAAATTTGTTCATAATTCATATTTTGACACGTTTACGACTTACGTGTTTCGCTTCTGTTTACGTTACGGGTTCCATGAACAGTCACGGTCATTTCAGTCTTTCTGTTGTTTTCATGTACGCACAATTTATTTCTTTATCGTATTGTGAAAGGGCTTATAATGAGTATTTTTTATGTGTTTCAGATCTTCCAAGTAAGAAGATGTTTACGTTCAGAGGTGCAGTGTTGATAATGAACACGTAAAAATGCTTTAGCTGGAATACCTAAAGAGTTTTAATTAAAAGGGTGAGGAGTACTTTTTTCCATTTTGACGTTACATTTTTTAATCACGAGGAATTGAATTGCATCGCGAATCAAACAAGGCGCTTTTCGGAAGATATCTCGAGAACTACATTTTTGAGGGTCCACAACATTGGTAAACAGGGCTGTGATGTTTGATCGCCGACATCTCGGTAGCGGTTACTGTATTTTTCAGATCAGATGGATGTACTTTCCCAACATCGTTCCGTGATTAAAATTTTGGTAGCCATTTTTTGAGACGTCATTTTTAAAATCAAAACCCGTAAAAAAAACTTTACACGGGATGGAACATATTTTAGAGAGTGAAAATAGCGGATGCACAGCGCGTATCTAGAACTTCTAAGAAAATAAGTGGCATTTTTATGGTCCGCGTCATTGACACGAAGGAGTGACTTCAACATTGATTCACTTTCTGTTTATCATTTTGTAAATTAATTTTTCAACACCATTTTTGAGACGTCATTTTCATAACTAAAACCTGTAAAAATTTTTTTACACGGGATACTAGTATGTATATATTGTACATTTTGTAAACTGAAACTTTTATCCTGAATAAATATTCGTTAATAATGATAATAATAATAATTTTTTAAAATAAAATTTGTTGCACTCACTACCACACATTTTACTCAAAATATTGTTTTTTATATTTTCATTCAGTGTTTCAACAAAGGTTTATCACTTTTCTTTACTAACTTTCTGAATAACCTGCTGTAATCTTTATTAATGTGATATTACAGCTGCTCTTCTGATTTATTTGATTTATTTCTACTTGAACATTGTGTTTCCTTCGTTTGTTTACATTTTAAGTACATCCAACCTCGTTTTCATGTTACGGAAAATAATCTCGGGAAAGGCGTATAAGAATAAATAACCGTATAAGAACAAATATGTTCCTTTTCTCGAAGTAATTGTGTAAAGATTGAGGAATGAGAGAATGCCTTCAAACTACAAAATCAGGAAATGTTTATAAAAACAAGACGTTGAAGAACGCTTTAAAAGCTTATCTTGCTGCACCCGTCGCCGCCAAGTACAACGTGTGTGCTGTTCGAGTGCTTTGGCCAGCTGGGTATTCTCTTAAAAGCATATGGGCACAGAGACAACAAATCAACTCATTTTTAAGCGAACAAGAAAACGTGGTAGCATTCATTTCGTGCTTCATGGCCATGCAACGTAAATCCACGAAAGAAAGGCTGACTCTATATCGATACCTTTGCAAGAAGATAGCAACGAGTCGATGGAAGGCTTGACACAAGAAAACGAAAGCGACGGTGAAGAAGAGGCTTCCGATGCAGAGGATGAACAAAACGTCAATGATTTCCAATTGCCAATATTGATTTGGACGATCAAATGCTTTCATCATCAAGACCTGTTGAAATGGTTTTGTTCAAAAGATTGGATTTAAACTTGATAGAGGGCATTAACAAGATTAAGTCATTGATCCAGTTTTCCGTAAAGAATCTTATCAACGATGGTAAAATCACGTTTTTCAATATGCGTTTGCCTTTACTTTATTATCCACTCCAATTGATAGAAAGATTTATTTGTGCTATTATTTGCTAGATGAAGACCTGGTTTCCGTCAAACAAGCAAGACCGACCTCAAAAATCTGCCAAGCCGTGGATTTGTTGAGGAGAATAATAGCCGACAATGGATACGGCTTGAGTGATGGATGTATTTACAAGAAAATTGGAGAATCAGTCTATACATACGTATACTGTAGTTCTGTGAAGCAGTATCTGCTGTCTGTACTTGGAAACGGTCATGTAGCCGACGTGATAACTCCCTTTGTGTCGTCTTTGACAGCCTTGGTGTCGGAAAGTTCATGTCGCCTTATCGAACCTCTGAAGATCGATTATAACTTCATCGAAGTAAACGACGGTTACTGTTTCATCATTGAAAGCAAAACGTTTGAAAGGAACCCTTGTAATCTGGAAGGGTCGCCGCGTGCCGAAAATGTCATACCTTATCCCCAAAAGTTTATTGAAGGTAAACCGTTTATAGCGTCCGATTGCTGATAAGTCTCTGAATTCTTTCTAATGTCAATACATGTTACTGTCATTTCCCAGGAGTGGAAAATAGTTTCCCAAATCCAGTGTTGCGTAAAAAGTTCTACCAGAAGTACTATCAAATACTTATGCACGGCAAGTTTCCCATGAAAGAGCCGAAGTTGTGTTTAGTTGGGCCACCCGATAGCGGTAAAACCAGCTGGTTCTTCCGTTCCAAGGTACGTAACTGAGCTTCTTCTTCTTCTTCTTCTTCTTGCTTTTTATCGATTGATGTTTTTGTCATAGCAAATGTATGTGCACGTGTTTTCAAGATATTTTGTCATTCTTTATGTCTACTTTGACCAACCTTTAGGAATTATTCCTTCCCGCTACATAGCTGGTGTTGTTGAGGACGGACGATTCTCCGGCCACATGATTAACAAAACATCTCAAGTGGTGTTCATGGACGAGTGGACCTCAAACAGTCTTTCCTGTGAAGACGCAAAAAGAATTCTGCAAGGTGATTTCTGTCTTTCAATGACCATTTATTGTAACATGCGACACATTATCTGAGTTTCCTTTTATCATTTTTTTCAGGTGGTTTGACTATGGTGCCTCAAAAACATAAAGAGGCATCTAGATTTATTTATAATAGCGGGTTTTTCATTACGACAAACATCTGCCGAGACTTTAGTGATAACAGCGACGAAGAGGCGGTCCATAAGAGAGTTGAGGTCTTCAACACAAAAGCCTTGAGAAGAAAAGATAGAAGTGTTTCTGGTGAGGATATTGTTTTTAAATTTCTTCACTGCAAGTTAGAGGATATATTTTAATTCAATGTCTTCACATTTAGCTTGGCTTCGCCGACATTGCATTGATGTCTTCCATTTTTTGGCCGAAGAGTTAAAGACACGCCTATATTTTCAACAGTGGACAATGCGGAAGACGTCCACACTGGAGCAGTGTACAACGACTTTGATTGCGATCCTTCGACACTTATGATGAGCGACGACTCGTGTATATATTCGCAGGTGAGAAGTGTTTCGCCTCAGGTCGATAATTCGATCTTAATACCTGAGAAGGCAGTGGCTCACGCAGTGTTGGAGGCCGACCAATTGGAAGGAAATTTATAGGAAGTGTTGGCAAGTGAAAACGATCATGTGGATTTTGTGCGTCAAACGCATGACGTACATTACATGGAAAACGTGCTGCAACTGATCCTGCAATGCCGTACATTGGCGCCCAACCTGGATGATAAGGTATTGAAGGTATTTGACGTGAAACCTATCAAATAGTTTCAAAGCAAAGCCATAGAAGAAACGATCGTTATTAGCGAAGACGAAGCATAACGCATAAAAATCTGCCTCGTTTATCTCCCCAAATTCCTTTATTCTCGAATTAAGTGTCCTTGTTCCCTTGAAATGTCTCTTTATCCCCGCTTATCCCCCCTTGTCCCTTCTTGTCTCCCCTTGTTCCCTATTTCCGTGAGAGAAAAAGTGGTCTCGTGCTTGACCTTGAATTTAACCTAAGTGCTCGCAGTGCTTTAAGTCAGACTTAAGTCGACTTGGAGGCAACTTTCTTTCCCATGGAAATAGGGAACAAGGGGAGACAAGGAGGGACAAGGGGGGGATAAGGAAGCTGAGACCGTAAGGGCGTAAGCTATTGAGGGCGCAACATGGCGCACAAGGGGACAGGGAGTGTGTGAGTTATCCTCTCTTATCCATTCTTGTTTCCCCTTGTTCCCTATTTCCGTGAGAGAAAAAGTGGTCAGGTGCTTGACTTACACTTAAACCTAAGCGCTCACAGTGCTTTAAGTCGGACTTAAGTCGACATGGAGGCAACTTTCTTTCCCTTGGAAATAGGGAACAAGGGGAGACAAGGAGGGACAAGGGGGGATAAGGGGGGACAGGGAAGCAGTTTAAGGGAACTAGAAGGTATAGCTGTTGTATTCTAAACACCCTCCTTTGCCGATGCTTTCAACAACATGTAACTAGGTCTGACGTAATGTAACCATGTGTGACATTTTGTAAGAAGTGTTGAAGGATAGAACGTCAGTCGTCAGAAGAAGTTTTCAAGTCGGGTCAGGAATACAAAGAAAGATTCACTGCAGACATGTATTTCTTTTCATATTATTGGTACAGTTTGCTTTTTGTAGCTTCACGGATATTACATATCTGGTGTCAGCGTGTAATAGAAGTTTCTGATTTTTTGTTTGTCTTAACATTACAAACTTCGCCATTATTCCAACATCACTAGATATCTCCTAAAATTTGAATCAGATACCTGGTTTGAGATTATGACTGTTTATCATAGACTTTAGACTGTCCTTTTCATTTTCTGTAAGCTTGTGCTTCGACACGATATCGTCACATTCATTCCAGACGCACTTTTTAAACTTGAAGAACATCTTCACTGTTGCAAGGTAAACGTTCAAAAGAAATCTCTAGCTCGTGTATGGCTTGTGTATGGTTCAGATATACAGATGTAGGTAGATGTAACACCTTATATGGAGAGATAGAAATCAAATCAACTTTATCGTTTTTGCTCTGATCATCAACGTACTTGGTTTTCGAGAAGGGTGAAAGCTATATTCTGGAAATCGCTGTCCATTTACCGGGACCGTATTTCCTGATACCATTTGAAAGAAACGAATCTTTTGTAGACGAAAACGAAACCTTGCTTTGCCTCTTCGTCGTGATGTCCATACGTTCTTCGGACGATGTAAGTTGTGCGGATTTAGTATTGACAGACAAATGACCGATGCGATTTGCATCAGTTTGATTGGTTGCACTTTCGCGAGATTCGTTGCCAGTGGTTATCGTAAAATGATCGTTGAAACTTTCGCTTGACGAAAGAACGCTTGGCTTACCGGCCGCTATCAGCTTTTCCATACATTGTTGCCCTTGACGTGGAACTTTGCCTGATTGAAGTTTTTGGTAGTGTATTCGAGCTGCGTGAGAAGTATGCTTTTGATCACGAGATAAAATCACCTGCTCTTGCTCGTTCAGGTTAGATAAATGTTGGATTTATGTATTTTCTGATCGCCTGATCGGTTATTTGTTTCAACTGCAATCTGTTCTTCGATATCAACAAGTAGTCACAAAGTGGATTTAATCTGGCCCTTATACAAGCGATGTATCCATTTAGAATGTCAACAACTCTTTTTGTAATTATGAGAGTGTCAAATCCGTACTTATAATTCGTTTTGAATTTGGTCTGATCGATAATGCCACCTTCATGTCCTAGTTGGCTAACCATGGTCACTGTCAGATACTGATATGTCATAATAGTACGGCTACGACGAAAGAAGTACAAAACAACAAATCGTGTGCTGGAATAATCGTTGCTGCACTGCTTGCATTGAGGAGTATTTGGGAAAACTTGTCGGCATGAAATGGAATTACCTTTTGCATGTCCTCGATAGTCTCCCAACAGTTGATGCTCGTAAGATATTCCATACTCAACACTGTATTCCATTCGTTTTAGCATTTGTTTTGCTAAACATTTCTTCACCCTATCCCGATATATTTCAGCCGCGATAAATATTGGTATGTTCTCGGCTTTTATGGCATTACTTCTCCTGAAATCAAGCGTATGAGTTATCGCGTTCATATAACCAATAATTCCCGAATTTCCCAATTTCCAAATGTCCTTCAAGGGATCCACAAAATCGGACAGCATTGTTAGTGAACCAATGCAGTAGTCTACAACGCATTCCGGTAAACTTGGCATACTTCAATAATTTAGCTGCAATTTGCTCGGCCTGACTCAAACTTTTTCCCCCTCCACCTGGACTTTGAAGCCACTTTGAAAAGGATTTTCCAATAGCGCACGTCTTTACAAACGTAGGCATGGAAGTAGTAGAGTTACGTTTTCCTTTTTCAAGATAGGATAAACGAGTAGCCAATTCAGGAAACAAAGTCGTGACGTCAGGCTTCTCGTCGAAAAAGTAATACCAACCATGCTTCGTAAATATATGCTTTCTACAGCCTCTTTGGGTTTTAAAGTGCTCACTTTCGCATGAAATAACTGGACAAGCGTATGATCCTTCGTTGTTAGGTTTTAAAACCAATCGTCTAGGTCTTTTGTCACTACCAACAGCCTTCTGCGACCTCTTCTTCGATAGTACTCGTTTTGCCGACATCTCTGTCGATAAGTAATGAAATGGATCAAAGCGATCCTTTTATACGCTAGGTTTCAAATTAAGTCACGTGGCTATTGGCCAATCCAATTAAAAAAAAACTCGAGTAGTAGATAAGCATTTTCAAGAACAAATCGACAAAAACCGTGAAAAACATTTTAAAACTGAAGATATTATAGTTTGTATATTTTCATAAACAAATAAACAAGTTTTCAGTGATTAAAATTTCATTCCGTTCGTTGTCTTTACTACTAACTAAAAGCGTGGAACTATGGGGAGCAAAATAACTAGCTGCTTCTTTTTTGCAGTTCCTGGAAAATCAAAAAGGCGAAAAAAGTTAAAGACCGGTGCTATTCCAACTTTAAATATGCCCAAGAAATCAATCGAAATTGCGAAAGTCAAGCACAGGGAACCAAGGACAGTTGTCAGGGAATACCCACTTAAAGAGATAGCTTACTACAAAAATATTGACGACTTGCAAAATAAATTGAAGCACTTGGAACTAATGAAAGATTGGAATGTGTCAGTGAGTCAAAATGAAGTGATCTTAACGTATCAATCAAAGACGTTTGATGTAGTTCTGCCTTACATCACTATCATTATAGATAATGGACTTGGATTCACAATTCAAATTTTCAACTGGTTCCTTCCTGAAGACCATATTATATACAAAGTCAACAAACGAACTGTGAGAAATATAACAATATCTAACCTAATTCAAACATGTTTACAATATGATTTGTGCCAGGGCACACAACATAAAGAAATTTCCAATGCATTGATTACTCAGGCAATTCCGTTGTCCAGGGCAGCTTTAGAGAGCAATGAAGATGAAGAAAGTTCAAAGCCAATCACACAAAAGCTTTTCCATTGTGATAAGCATGGAGTTCGATACCATCCAATGATAATCAAATATTGCTTATCTCTCTATGCCAAGTCAGCATCTTCCTATGAAGAAATCAGAAATAATGGAATATTAAAACTTCCTTCGTCAAGAACACTCAGAGATTATGCCCCAGATTTGTACGAATTTGGATATAATGCAAATTCAATACGTATACAAAAATATGAGTCACGCTCATCAGGAAATGTTTGGGGGAAATATAACAGCAAGCGTACATGGGAATTTGTTACCAATGCTCCAGTTCCAAACAGAAAAGCAAAGTGACATTTTCCTAATAACGTGTACAGAGTGTTATCCAGGCCTTAAATACCATAAACGTTAATCTTCCATCAAAGAAATATTCTAGACAAACAAAGCAAACAACCTTAATGAGATTTCTGGGTAACACACTGTATATTTTCTTTGTACAAAGGGATGTTTGTTTTTTTACATCATTCTTATTTAATAACAACAAAAGTATACATGTTATCTTTTCTTCTTTCTGTTTTTTAAGCTTTTTCGAAGACTTTTTTCTTTGCTTTAATAGCTTTGTTCATTCTTTGTTCTTGATTAAAGTCTTTCACAAGAGAAAACATTCTCACACGTATGTAATGCTCTATCATGGAAAAAAGAATATCACTTGCAACAAATTTAAACTCTTCAGTGTCTGTGTTGGTTTCCATTCTGTTGATTATGTCTCCAAAAAAATCAGCAACATAAGAGAAACCAGCAATGTCAGTGATAATCTTGCAAATTTTTACTGTAGGATTAAGTTTACTCCCAAGTTTCCTTGAAAAATACTTCTCAGCAATTACAAAAAATTTTTGAGCTTCTGCAAACACATACCAAAGCCCTCCTCATGAGGACTCTCTTTTGCTGCTTCACGTTTTGTTTTATTGTGCTACATATAAAGTGTCTGCTAATTTAATCAACAAAATCTTTGATGTTTAGTCAGACAATCCAGTTAACATCTTTGTCCCAAACTGAACCACACAAGCATAATATGTACCAAGAAATATCTCTGAAGACTTAAATTTTACTTCAGTAATTTTTCACACTTATCCAGTGTTAGTTGCTGTTGAAATATCTGAAGTTCTTCTTTGGTATTCGCATAGGCATTATTACCTTTTAGTTTTTCACATTGATGTAACAGCAGTTCAAACAATAACTTTTGTGTGATTTCTTTGCTACCTGTCCTTGTTACTGATACTTGTAAACTGCTTGTCTGGACATCTTCAACTTCATCTGCCATTTCAGAATCTGAAGATTCAGGTGAATGATATTTATTTACATGATTCTTCAAACTTCTTGAACTTTTGTAGACTTTGTCACAAAAGTCACATTTAAAAACAGCACCATCTTGTTTAATCTAAATAATGAGAAATGAAATATCACATCCAATTAAAAAAAACCATCATTTCAACAAAGCTGCAGTGTTTTCATATTCCTTTTTGCGAAGTCGTTTTACCCCCTGCCTGGGACTAAAAATACTATGCTATGTAGCTATAACTTAAATAATCCCAAACTTTTCAACATGAAAGTTAAAGAAGTACTTACATTCTCACAAATAACTCTAGAACTTTCGTATTGTAACTCTTCATCTGTCAAAACTTGCAAAATAGCGTTACAATTGTCATTTAAAAGATCATATGAATTGTCAATACTGCTAGTACATTCGGCCATTTTTACTTTGTGTGCACGTTCATTCAAAAATCGGGTCGCTTTTGAGCATCTGCCTCGGAATACAATAGAATTGAAATGAATTACCGAACCGGAGTTTTTTCTACAGACTGTTTCGGAACGATTTGCACCATGATCGGAACGATTTGCACTCTGTGCGGAACGATTTGCACTTCCCAGGAACGATTTGCATTTTTGGAACGATTTTACACAAAAACAAAATGGCGACGGCGTAGGCGGAGGGTAAAGCGTCTAAGTAAAAACATTCTTATCTGACTTCTCTCCCTAATCCACTTCATCAAAATTGCTTATCAAAAATGCTAGTAATATGTTTACACTAACGTAAACACAATTCTACTGTGCAAATTTCTGCATTGTATATGTATGAGGACCCAGACCACCACAACCAAACACACAGCACAGTCAGTGTATGTGTAGAGTGCAACCAAAACAAGACAAAAACTAAATATCACTTTGTGAGAGCCATCTTCATGCAACAAATTTATTGAGGCTTTGCCAAACTTCAAGTTAACACGATTTAAAACGACTTAGTAAGTTATATAACACATTTAATATTAAAAAGTATCTTTTACACACTTGTGATTGTTTTTATTCACATCATGTTATTGTTTCAATGAGATCTTTTACATGTGACGTATATATCTAAACTTAGAGAATATGCATTGTATTATGTATGTATATATTATAATTTTGAATACAGATTGATCAGTTAGGACCACTAGACCAAAATTTGTGATAAAAAATGTTTTGTATGGCTTTATGACAGCCATACCAGGAAGTGCATTCACAACTTCTCTTTCTGATTTCAGAATACAACAATTGTATTGTAAAATCATGAAAATAGTAATTATCATTTCATTCTGATCTAATATAATTTGAAATTTACCACTCTTTATATACTTTGTAACATTCTTGTTGATACAGATGAATTGTCCAGAATAATTTTTATTCAAGGGAATATGACTAGAATTTGTTTTGAGATTCAGACAAAAGCAGTAAGGACTACATACATATTGCTGAGTAAAACTGATTAAGCTTAGATTCCAGCTTTTATAAGAAGCAGTAGAAAATGTGTACCTTTGATTCATTCTAAGAATTGTATTTCTTGTTTCATTTTATTCATGTAAACTTTGTGGAATTGGAACCAATGTTTTCTGGAATATTGTAAGTATTATATATATATATATATTTTATATTGTACAATACAATATATAATATATTGTAACTTGAGTGTTTATTTGAATGTTTGGTATTTTGGCAATTGAGCTTTAAATGAAATATATATATAGTGTATATATAGTGAAGATTGAAAGGATGTTATAAAGACATTAATCATTTTCCATTTACCACATGGGTACCATATGCCCCAAATTGAAGAATGGAATTGAAATACATAGTATATACAAATATTGTCTCACTCACATTCAGATAATTAAGAAACATGTTTTAATTCACTACTTCGTATGCATTCTTTATTTATTTACGTCAAGTACATCATGTGTGTTTGTTTCTACTTTTCACGCTACATTAACATTTGTTTAGACAGTTAAGTAAAGTTTATGTTTAAAATCAGGGTGATTATATTATTCTAAAGCTTTTAAGTCACCACTTTTGTTAAAGTTTTATTCTTCTTTTTCATCAAAGAAATAGTAAACAGATAAAAGAAGACATTCCATATATATTTTATTTGCTTGGAATATCGGATGTTGTATATGTATTACAAAGCTTCGTTTAAGTGAAAATATACGAAGAAATAACTATTTCATAAATCTATCCATCGTTGTTCCAACAAATTCGATTTAAATAATTTTGTTGCTTTAAGTTGTGAAAATAATGTATTTCAATGCGCATTATTTGTCCAAACAATCATAACGCGGGTGGGGTACACTGAACGAAGTATTAAAAAACTATGGACTTGTTTATATATGGTTTAGTATATTATTTGTTAGTAAACATGCTGCCTTTATTTTCTTTATTTTAGATTGCAGTTGATTTGAATAAAGTTAAATTATTTTCATTTGTCAGTGTTGATGTTGTTGCTTGTAAAACATGGCCAACAGAAATCGTTATTAGAGATATTGAATATAGTGATTTATGTTTATAGTAAGTTAGTAGAAGAAGGAGGTTCATCGATAACTGTGGCACTACTTAATCAATAAAAATTGAATTTGAAATTGTATAAACCTTAAACATGACAAACTGTCTTAATGTATTTTTTCTGTCAAAATATTGCAAATATGCAAAAAAGTGATATATATGCAGTTTACAGTTTTAGAAGTAGAATAAGCTAGAAGATTTTCAGAAAGTTTGCAACCTCTAATAAGGTGGTGTCTTATTTTTATTTTATTTTTTTCATGAATAATTTTGTCCAATAAATAAGATTGCTTTTGACACATTATTTATTTGATTTGTTGTAGGATAAAAAATGGAAAGGAAATACCCTAAGCGAGTAAGTATGCTTTATAAAGTATTTAGCACTAAGGCATCATTGCTATTACTTTGGCTTGGAAAGTTATACAATGCTTCTTAATAACTGTTTGTATTATCTTTAAGGGTCTGAAACAATCTTCTGAAAATATACTACAATCCTTAATTGATGCTGATCCACCAAACTTGATAAAAAGATATATATCAAAAGATATAGTTACTTTATGTTTGATCAAATATTTAGAATCTGGTTTCAGCATGTTGATGACTATTCAAAATAAATCATGAAGCAAACATTTCTGATATTAACATAAACATGTCTTCCAGGTATTGGTGTGATTACCAAGGAAAGGATTTTACATAATGATTTCTTACTCATGTACAAAGGTGCCTTAATGTCAAAGAGGGAGTCTGATCACCGAAATCAGTTGTATGAACAGAGGAAACTTGGGTGCTTTATGTATGAGGTTTCCCACAGTAAAATGTGGGAGACATCTAATTATCCTTGTTTGTTCACTTATTTTATCATTATGTAATTTTCACCTATATATTTTTCTAATTTGGAAACTAAGTATCAAGATCCATTTCATTCTGTTCTGTTTATGGTGTAATAAGATTTTAATTTTTCATATCTAAGTATTGATGCGACACTGTCATCCACCCTAGGGAGGTATGTAAATGACTCTCCAGAAAGATTTGCAAACTGCAAAATGAAAAAGGTTGTAGTAAATGGAAACCCTTATCTGGTTCTTGTTTCAAAAAGAGTTAGGGTGAAAATATAGGGTGTAAAGGGTGAAGAATTCCGTTATGACTATAACGATGGAAATCTTTGGTGGAGAAACAAGGCAAGTTCTGGTAATGAAAGTTCTTTTTGCTGAATGTAAGAATTAATAGGCATTGTGATTCTTTTTGTACTCACAGGAAGAGTTATTGAGGCCTTTTAGTTCAAGTCAAAGTCAAGGAAAGAACTCAATGCTCAGAAAGAGAAATGGTAAGAAAAACACCTTATAGTATACTAAAAAATATTTAAGGTACATTTTCTGAAAATGATACATGGGTTGTATTATCCGTTACTATGCTATTTTGGCCCTTGCACACTTGGCAAATTATAGTAAGATTCTAATTATGCTTTATTTTTATTTTTTCATCATTTTAGTCAGAAACTATATCATTTGAAAAAAAATCAATGAAGAAAAAAAACACATTGATACAACAGGTAGATACATTTGATAATATTATTTACTTTCATTTATCTAATTAGATTTTGAAGTTTTCCATCTCCATTTTAGGCACCAACAAAGCAGCGAACAGTTCCTTACTGCAAAGGTATCTTCCTTTTCGATACACTATTAAAGAGTCAATAAAATTTAAAAATGTTAAATGACTCTTACTGAACTTTTACCATTTTAGTTACACATCTAAAATAACCACTTATCAAAGTGATAGATAAAGAAGAGTAAGATCATTAAACTATTAATTTGAGTTTGTTGCCAATGATTATTGGTTGTATTTTTCATTTTTACAGGAAATCACGTCCATTGATATTAGAAGACCTAAAATTTACAGCTCCCTGGGATCAATCTCCTCAGCCCAAAAGGAGGTATAAATCTTATCTCAGACTTAATGGTTAGAATTTTGGGTTTCTTATCCACTCATCTTGAGAACTGGATTTGACTCAATTCTCAATTCTCAAACTATCATAACCATATTGTGTTACCTCCTGAGTTAACAATAGATGACTTGATAATTCATGCATCTAAAGCCCAGTGTACTCCTGATATCCAAGTCCAAAAACATAGAGAAAAAAGTTCCAATATCTGATCCATTATCTGCGGTCCAGCATACTTCAAATTTGGTCTTACTGATTGAAAACAAGGCTCTTTGAAAGCTACACTCAAAGACATGTGGAAAAGAAATGCTAACAAAGTCATAGAAAAACATATGAAAGAAGATGGTAAATATAAATGACGTGGATGTGGGAAGAAGATTATTCTGAATTTCGAGATAATTATTGCTCAATGAAAATTAACATCACACTACAAACAACAAAAAGATAGAATGTATTACACAAATACCATGACATTATCAAAAGAGCAGCTAGAAGAAGAAATCTCTAAGAAAGTTTTATGCGATTACCCTACTTGACTGCTTCATATGACTTATTACTATACCCAGGTCTTAAGTTAGAAACAAATTAATTGGTCAAATATTTGTTCTTCTTGTTTATAAAGTCACTAGAGGGATAATAGCTAGTATTTTTCTCCATAGGCATACATTATACAGACATTTGATACAATTAAATTGTCTCCTAATGTTCTTAAGGTTGCAAAAAAACTAGCGGTAATGAGAGTGGATACTGTGAAAATTGTAAAAGTGCATTTACAGAAATATTGGAGGTAAATTATTTTTTACTGAGACCTTTTAATTTTAATTTTAGAATTTCATGACATGAAAATACAATCACTGTGAATTATATGAAATAATGTAAAACATAAGATGTGTGGAAGTGCTTATGATGTCATTGATTTTAACTTGTTTCTTGTTCCTTATTAGCATTTAGCAAGTCCTTTGCATCAATAATGTAAAGAGAGTTTCAGTAGAGTCGATGATCTGGATATTAAGACGTTTGAAGCCTTCGTTGAAGAATTAGATAGTCAATGGTGAGCACCATCAGTCTTATATTTTTCTTAGAGATAATTTGCTTTTATAATAAACAACATGTTGTTGCTTTTAGTCCTCTATCTGAAGGGACAGTACCGCAAGTAAGCAAGTCAACAAACATATTGGTCTTGTTCCATATTTCTTTTGTCATTGTTGTTTTACATAACATTTATTTGTTCTATCAGGCTGATGTTATCACAGATTTCCAAGGAGGGTTAGTTCTTTTATTTCAACTGGATATGTACTTAAAGCTACATATCGATATTTGATCTCAATTACTTAGCATGGTTGTGTAGCCAATTTTCTTATTTACTGCAACCAAGCTAAATTTCCAATATGTTTCTAGACAAAATCTTTGTTTCCCACAAGCATAGCATTCTGATACTGTTTTTTCAATAATTTCAGTCACTGTGACATAATTGGAGTTGCTGATAGAAGCAAATTCTATTTGATGACTGTAATGAAGTTATAGTAGATGAGAAGTTAATTGCTTTTATCTTTGTTACATCTCTGTGTCTTTATTCACACCTTATCTGTGGTACCTCACCATACAACATGTTTATCAATAGTGATATTACCAAGGAAGAAGTGTTGGAAGTTCTTGAAGAGGAATTCGAAAAGAATGAAATGATGTAATTGAGATCATGTCTTTTTAGCTGTAAAGGCTGAAATACACTATCATTTTTCAATGATCATTTTTACATGATACATTCCAATGACATTGAAATTTAAAAATTTTGGCGAGAATACACTATCATTGAAAATTACAAACATAGACTCTGAGGAAGAAACAGCAGCTGCTGTCGTTATCAAAAAAGAGAGTTGAACGCAGAAAATCAAAAGAAAGAAGTGCATGGGTAAAGGCATGGCTAAATAGACGAAATGAACTTGGCATCTATAATATCCTCATGCATGAACTACGCGTGGGGGAAATCCCAGAATATACGAGATTTTTAAGAATGCCACCGAATATTTTCGATGAGCTGCTTCATCTCATAGACGTTGATATTACGAAAAAAACACGAGACCCAATCCCTGTTCAAGTTAAAGCACATCCCTGAATTTTGCGAAGCCGTTTACATGCGATTAAAACTTAACACATGCGCGAAAACAATAGATTCGATTCGAAACAATAGAAAAAAAATGACATTGAAAAATTAAAAGTTGAACATGTTCAACTTATCATTTTTCAATGTCATTACTCAGCGACGGCTGAGTATTAAAATAGGCCGATTGTTGTTTTTTCGTCCGGTACTTATGAAAGGCTAGTGAAGTTAGACTTGTTTCCGCGCAATCACGTTTTGCACCATTTTGCTTTGCATCAATGCGTTCAACCCTAACCCTAATCCTTATGTGTGTCACTACTTTATATTATACTTCCTAACGTCAGTATACTGAACTCAACTGTCTTAAGATTAATTTCAATTTACTTTCGGTAAGTTTTTATCCAAGCTGCATAAAACTAAATGTGTTTATGCTACTATATTATCATTTGTTTTTTATTTTGCACAAGTTATATTAGTCGTAGAAGTCAGCTAAAACTAACTGGATGTTAAGTGGCGATTGCTTCTTGCACATTGTTTGAAGTTGACTTCAGTTTGAACTGTTGTAATAACTTTCATTGTATTGTTATGATATATTTGCTTTTCCTTTTTATGCATCCATATAAAAAAATAGAAAACATAGAAAACACAGATTAAGACATAATCAATCAATCAATCAATCAATCAATTTGACATATATTTTATATAGATTACCATCAATATGTACAACGATAGTTATTTCTGCAGATATAATTGAAAATGGGCAATCTATAATGGAGACCGCCAAAATTAGCAAAGCTAGCAAGCGTGACGGACACCGAGGACATCACAAAAAAAAAAAACAACCACGGGACATCACAGCACAGGACAAACTAAAAAACATGCTGAATAACAAATTAAATTACAGTGTAAATGAGTGAAGCAGGTTTGAAAGGAAAAAAAAAAAAAAAAAAAAAAAGACATCATACTTGGTCGAAATATTGTGATTAATAATATCTGTGTTTTCTATGTTTTCTCTATATTTTACTAACACAAATTACCGCTGACTTCAACGTTTTATATATATATATATATATATAAGCTAGGTGTATCACTTTACAGTATTTAATACGAAAAGTATTAAAACAAAGTTGCATCCCTTATTGCTTTATTGCTTAACTTTTAAATATAATACAATAAAAATTGTATATATTTCAGAATAATAAAAAAAACAGGTATTATATAGTGCATGCGTAAGTGAGTTTTTGAACACAAGTAACATTTAATAGATGTTTGTTTACAATGTAAAATATGATAGTGAAATGGTTTTTATTTCAGTGGAAAACCGGAGGAAAACGAAAAACAATTATATATCAAGTGGAAGAAAGTATATTTTTGCGATAAAAATGTGTGCTGGAAAATACAGGAGAAATTGCCATATTTCTTTTTATAGTTATCAAATGTGGCTACAAATGAAAATGCACTGAAGTTGTTTAAAAATGGCTGGAAAAAGATGATGTTTATTTACATTGGTAAGAATAGTTTTTATTCTTTTTCGGTAGGAAAAGGTTTGAAAAGTTATAAGTATATAATATACGTAAGTACATGAGTCAAACGGATTGAATCATTCAGGATGCATGTGCTACAAGAAGTTACTGGTTTGAATTGAAACGTTAGTATGGTCGTTCTATATTTTATTCTTTTTCAAGTAATATTTCGACCTCTTTTGACAAGGTCATCATCAGAGTCATCAGAGTCTGATGATGACCTTGTCAAAAGAGGTCGAAATATTACTTGAAAAAGAATAAAATATAGAACGACCATACTAACGTTTCAATTCATTTACAAACACGTTCATATAAAAATGACGCTAAAAACATTAAGTTACTGGTTTGTTTTGGTAACAAACTTGCTGCTATTTAGCAAAAACGGTGTGTTTTTTTTCATTTTATTTATTTCAAAATGGTTCCACAGTTACGAAATGTGTTGTGGAAATAAGAAAGGTGTTATGACTAGCTGTCTTAAGAAAGAAATGCAAGCTCTCATATGCTATTTCTGCACCCATCTTTTTGTTAAATTTTTCCAGTTATAAAATTTCATTTAGTAGATTGATGATGTTTGATGGTTTGTATGTACTGTCTGCCAGCTATTATGTGTTTGTTTTAGTTCTTTTTATTTGCTTCTGGTACGATTAGCTGTTCTTCACTGGTTATGCATTGAAATCTTTTTCTTTTAGGCCATATATGCCATTAAAGAAATGAAACAGGTGGTTAAATATTGAGGGTTAGTAAAGTGAAGAATTTCGGAAATTAATTAATAATTATTTATTAGTTATTACTGTCCAATGCAACTGTGCTACAAAAAAAGCATTGCTGGATGGATTTGTCTTTAGTTCATATTTTTCATGTTTGCGCATTATTGTATTTGGTGTGATTTTCATATGTAAATGTTGTTGCAACTATTTTTATTATTTTTATGTTTGGTTGTGTATGTATCCCAGAGGTTAACAAACATAAAAGCATAGGATTATGTTATGAACTTTTCAATCTATTGCTATTACAAATTCTTTTATTAAAATTGTGCTTTTAATTATTAATTTTAGGATAATGTGTCCTTGGATTTTCTTTTTGTCTTATTGTCATGGTATGATTAGGATTTCTGCTTCATTATACAGTTGAAATCTTTTTTCTTTTAGGTAAGATAAATAATAAAAGAAGGATATCAATCATTAAAGAAATAAAACTCATGGTTTTAAATCATGATATTTGTGGTTTGGAGAAGAATAGATTATAAATTTATTTCACCAATTCATTTATGATTGCTGTTTATTGTAACTTTGGAATAACAGAAACAGAGTTGAAGGTATCGATCGATTGTTTTTAATTCATATTTTGTAATCGGTTAAAAGGAGCTAATATTATGCGTTTGATGTTTCAATTTTGTTATAATGTTGATGTTTGGTTCTTTTTTTTAAGGGGATTTTTTTTTTTCCCAACTGATATATTTAAAGGATTGGAAATCACATTTTCATTATCATTTAATATAGTGAATTCACTTTTTCTCTAATGACCACAAAACTGCAACCATAAGTTCTAAGAACTTTTTTCGACACAAAATTTTTATCTTTACTTATTTTTCTTTGTTTCTTGATTTTTTTCTTAGAATTGGTGGCTCTTGTTCTTGATGTAAAAAGAACTAAAATAGATCCCAACTTGCAACTTGAAGATTGAAGTAAGCCACACCACCTGCCATGTGCAAGAAAGAAGAATCATGCCAACAAATGCATCCAAGCATATGTGCATTATAGAATATGTGGAGATTAACGTGAACATTAAACTTGAAAATGCCAATTGTCTATATAACAATCAGGTGTGACAAAGTTATCTTCATGAGTCAACCAAAGAAGTGCATACTAAAGGTATAATGAATGCTGATATCAAAGAATTTTGAAGTAGTTTATACATCACAACTTCAGCAAGTACGTCAATCCAGTCAGCAACTGACATTAAAAAGAACATATGAATATTAAGTTGTTCAACCATGAGATACTCAGGTTTCTAGACTACAACTATTGACAACATTCAAATAGTTGGTTTATGTAGGTGATGAAACTTACACCTCCAGCTGGGAACTGAAAAACCACAAGTTTTTTTCAAAATAATGTTGCAACAGTGCTGCTTTTCATTAATCTGGTGAAAACATATATTGATCTGAAAGATTTACTAAATTCAATTGATATGGATGATTTAGTCAGACGATAAATCCAATGAGGAAATTCGTTTTGATCAAAGTATTTCCTAAATTTCAATTTTGTGTTGATAAATTGCCAACCCTAATAATCATAACTATTATGTATATATATGTTTAAACTTTACCTGTTGTAAATGTATTACGGGGTATAGTAGAACGTTTTTGTACAGGCTTCACGTAAAGCTGATTATTGAATTTTTTAGTCATCTGAGCCCTTTTTGTGTTTGTTTCATTGTGTCTAAATTTTGTTGCGCTTTAATTAATGTAACTAACGTTAAAACGTTGCCTTGTGGAATTAAATGTACTTTCAGTTAATATCAGTTCAGTTCCTTTATTTTTTTTTATTTTTTTTTTTGAATAACAAGCTAAAATTTATTTCAAATCATTAAAAATCATGAAAAATATTTTAAATAGTTCCTTTATTCCCTCGTTGGTTATCTAACTTTAGAAGAACTTTAGAATTGGATTGCTCCAATTTTCGCTCCATTTCTTTGTTATGTTTGTTAGAAAAAGCATCTGCATTTGTCAGCCTTTTAGTTGTATTTCAATATGGTATATATGTATTTTTGGAGAAAAAATTATCCGTTTTGAATCATGAATTGTTTCTGTTAACATCTAACAATTTCCATCTTTCAGCTTACTTCATCTTTGTATATGATGCTTTTACGACATACGCATTGAATTTATGAATTTATGTCAAGCTGAAATATCCAATAATACCTGCTGTCGCTGAGTTCGCAGCTCCAGGCTGCTTTATTGAAAATTAGAGTGTAAAAAATGACATTTTTTTCTGAATACACTGTCATTTTTCAATGATCATTGAAAAATGATCATTGAAAAATGATAGTGTATTTCAGCCTTAATTGACAAATCATCCTTAATGAAAAGTTAACATTATTTAGTAACATCTGCAACCATTCACTTCATAGTGCATTAGAGGGAAACTTTAATTTCATTCCAGCTATTCAGACAGAAAGGTATGGAGAGTATCCTATAGCTTGTGTTTATGAACTAAAGAACATTGTTGATTGTTGTAACTCTTTGTTAGTATTGGTACATTTGATGGAAACACTAACATGTTTGCAGTTAATCTTGATTCAACTGCTGATAATGATCTTCAGTAAGATTATATTATAATTTTCTTTAATAAGGGCCATACATTTATTACATCAACAAAAAAGTGCGCATTACATATGACCCTTGCGCATAGGGCATGAGCCTTCTCATAAGAAATGTTGGTATCAGCAAAAACTCAATTACTCCAGAAAAGTTGTTTAGAGAAAATTTGGCATATATGTATGTGCTTCCAGACATTCATTGACAGACTTTTATATCCCGAAACTGTCAGATTATTTCTTTTTTAATGTATATTACAGAGTAGCAAGCCTTTGATCAATAGGGTTTTCTCTTCTGAAGACAAGTATACCCAAAAGGTTTTTATGTTCAAGTTTGACATCAAAGAATATAATTGGAGACATTTTCAACAATAATAATCATTCGTAAAATGACTTTAATTGACAATACAAAATCATTGCAGCGTCATTGAAACGAGGCATGGCAACGATTTCACCATCATTTGAATGACTTTTAGAGGCATGGATACTATTTGCACCGTCATAGGAATTACTTTTGCTGTTATGGGAACGATTTGCACCATCATTAGCATGACTTTTAGAGGCATGGGAGCGATTTGCATCATCATTGGAATGACTTTTAGAGGCATGGAAACAATTTGGGCTTTGTTGTTGCTGAAATATGCTGCTCATCAACTGCAAAAAAGCAGTGTCTCTCTCAGATTGCCGTTTACTTTCTTCTTTCAAAAATTCTAACATGTCTTTTGAGGAATTGTCTGATGCTAGTGTTTTTAAGGAGCTAACGGCTTCTTTCATCTCCCCAAAAAGTGTTTCCATCTTTACTGCTTTTCTTTTGGGTACAGGTTTTGGAACATAGGACTTTTGTTTCTTTCCTCTCCTATCTATCGATGAATCAGAGGACTCAGGGGTAGTTTTGGCAGATGAGACACCTTCATCATTTCGTTCCCGTTTCGTTCTCGTGATCATCATTGGCATTAATAGCTTCTTCAGTATCATCTCTAACACTTCCGGGCTCTATTGCCTGCGCCGGTTGGCAGTGGTTCATCGAACTAATAACTGGAAGTAATTTTCCGAACCAATTGCCTAATGCCTTGTCTTCTTGGAATCGCTTAATTCCAGATGCAGTTTTGACCTTCATCACAGCATTTCTACATATGGAAACGCATCTTTTAAATTTTTGACGTGTTTGATTCACATCAAATTCAAATTCTTCATCCCTCTCTGCACATCTCTTCTTGATTTCATCGATGACTTTTTCATAATATTGACTGTTCCTGACATTTTTGACGTTAGTTAATAGCAGTTTCTCCTTAAATTTATCATTTTCAAGAATTATATCTACAAGATCATCAACATACGTTTCTTGCCATTGCCCCTTTCTTCCAGTTTTCTTTTTCCTTTTTCTTTACTTGTCAACTTTCTCATAATGTTTTCAATTTCTTCCGCTTCATTCTCATCACTTGTTTCAGAATCATTCTCTTCAGACACCTGAAAATATTGATGATAACACTACACGTTTTTATAATGAGAACATCAAAGTCGAGCAATAGCTAGATGTTTTTAACTGTATACATTATTAAAAGTTGTAAAGCTCTGAAAATGCTTCTATTTTTGCCAACAAAATAACGATTTTATGCATGATATCTACAAAAACAGGTACAGAAACTCTTCATAAACAATTTAATCACGCACTGGTAACATGACCTAAGAAAAATGAAAAATAAAACAACTTATATATCCATATTCACTGTTATCGGCCATCTTGCTACAACCATGTGAAAGAATCTGCAATGTTTATCTTTTTTTTGTTGTGTCAGCTCTTTTTAGCCGCGAAACAATAGAAGTTCCTGTGATGTTTATATGAAAAAACATATATTTGAATTGAGCTCGACCTCATTTCATCTGTTTAAACCAATGCCGAACTTATGCCGAACTGACTTGTGAAGTTCGGCAAAAGTTTCCAGACTTAATTAATAAGGTCGACCTTAACTTGAAAATTGGTTTAAACAGCCGCACTTTTGCCGCACTTAATTCATATTTTCGAAGTGTTTGAGTTCGACACGGCAAAAAAGCGGCCGTATAAACTACGCCTAACTTGTTCTTTTATTAATCAAAAATAAAAGTTTTATAATAATACCTTTTGTTCGTTCGATCTTTCTGCAGCTAATTTTTAAAAACTTCACTGCACTTCTTCTGTATATCTAAATATGATTTTTCATTGTAAACAATTAATAAGAGTAAAAGTTTAGCAATAAACACGATAATAAAACGTTTTATAATAATAACAATACTTTCGTGCATACAAACCTGTGTTTCTTCAATTCTTCAGTTCTTTCGTCGATTTGCTGCCTAAAACAATCAAATATAAATTAAAATATTTGTATACAAAAAGAAACACGTCTTCTTCGCGAAGTTTCTTGCCCACAAAATGATCGTTGACAAATTTCGAACGAAGAAGATTGCATTGCTCGCACTCCTCCAAAGACGTTTTTCGGCTGATTTCCACTGCGCAAACCAAAAATAACAAAACGGAGGAGCATATACTAATCGCGGAAAATAAAATAAAAAACGCTCTCGCCTCTGCGTGGTTTACGACAAAAAGGGAAAAAATAAGAAGGATTTGACCGTGAGAAAAAAACAAATTATGTCACTCTCTAAAATAAAGGTGGGATGCACAACGCGAATTAGTATAATAAGATATTGTAGTAGTGTTTCAAAATGATAACATCTGTTATCCATCGTTCGAAAATGTTTAAAGAAATTTCCGAAAACAGGGTTCTTGTAATATGTAATATATATTATGTTCCCAATTCCAATAGTCTAGGAGCTCATTACGGGTGATTCCATACCATAAAGAATAGAATTTTCACTATTCTTAACTGATTGCTAGAACCCTTCGGACTCAAATTTTCTTGGTCAGCTCAGTTTATTTAGGAGGGTCTAGGACCCAGGGCCCTGAATAACGAGCCCAAATGGGTATTAAATTTATGCCATCAGCAATAGGACCCAAAGTTTGTGGAAGCAAACTAAGGGATAAGGAGGACTTAAAAATACCTAAGCATACTAAAAATTTTAGGGGCTTTTCCCAGCATACCCAGTACCAAAATGCCCAAAATGAAGTCATATTTACTTCATAAGTAATAGGGATGAAATTTTGTGTGCATGTAGGTGGATGGAAAGGGCTCCCAAAAAACCCTAAGCATACTAAAATTTCTGAGGGGTCTCCCCAGCATACCCCCCGCGAACACCACATAAAACAAGAAATTGAGATATTGAGAAATTGAGATCTTCATATTGCATAATTTTATAGCAATTCATCAGAAATACGGTCCAAAGCTTGTGAAAGAAACCCTAGTGAATGGAAAAGTTAAAAATATTTAAGTATTACTAAAATTTGTAGGGGGTTTCCTGAGCACACCTGGCCCAAAATGCCCAAAATGACGTCATATTTTCGTCGCTTGCTTACCTAAAATCGCCAACTATTTCTTTGCGCTTAATCACCCAGACTATGCACGTTTTACTATGCGGTACTACCACAACACTTTGATGTTGCCAGAAAGTCACCCTGATGTTTACAACGATTTTAAAGATGGTCTTTTTGCGATCAAAAGAACTTCAAAACCGTTTTCAAGTTCCCCTGTTGATTTGACACTTGAGCAGACAATTAATGCTGACGCTGCTAGCCAAAGGACGGGAATATCATCACTCACTAACTCGATCTCCGCGAGACAACGTTAACAAGAACTTTTGAGGAATTAGGAATGACTCGAAAAGAAAATGTTTCCTCCCACTTGCAAACAAACCGAATACGTAAAGATAACAACGCCCTTCACAAGATAATTTCGCTTATAGAAGGTAGAATGAATCCCTTTGATGGCTCTCTGGACCGAAATCATCTATTTAACATCAGTACTTGTAGGGCTGCATCAGATGATACCGCAAAGTTCTTACTCAATGTCGATGAAATAGGCAACAAAGCAAAACACCTTTTCGATGTTGAATGCCAGGACGACAGTGGGAGATTTGAAAAAAGAATCAAAAGGCAAAAAGTCAAGACATTTGAGACCGAAAGTGGAAAATGTCTAGTGATGGGAAGTTTATGGGCTGCGTGCATAGTTCGAGACTTGTTTGGCAGCATTTTATGTCTCTCACATCAAAAAAGGTGGATATGGCAGAGGTACTCAAGTTTCCATTAACATCCACTAGCATTATGTCATCCAGGAGGTGCAATGCAGAAAACACCAAAGTCGGCTTACTTGAAGCATCTGGAAACAAAAGTTGAAAGTATACCACCAGATAGTGCTGATGTTTCTATTGTTGATGCCATGTTCTTCTTTCACTTGCACATCAATTTGCCAGCAACTTTTGGTGGCGTTGCCAGAATCATTATATCAAGACTTTCTCAGCTGCGTGGTAATGAAATTCATTTTGTATCAGATAAATGGGTGGAACCTAAGATTGCGAGCGAGATAAATGATCAGCTGAAAGCATACCATAACAAATCGAAGGACCAGATCAAAATCGACCATCAAATTGGCTTACAGCTTTGAAGAACCCATTCTTTAAAAAAGCATTATTTAGGCCAATTTCATTTTTGATTAAGATATGGAAAGAGCCTGAATTTGCTGCAATTATTGGAAGAAAAGTGATTTACGCCAATGCTAAAGATTGTTGTTTCAAGTTTTTTGGTGATTATTCCGATATGTTTAGAGATGATGTACCCAGCCTATTCTGCTCACACAAAGAAGCCGACACTAGGATGTTTTATGACCTGTCTTGAATCGATCCACCAAAAAATGTTATCATCCGCACAGTTGATACAGATTGTCTCATTATAGCTTTGGAATCAAAACGATGGTATTCTCAAGATATCAAAATCTGATAACTCCCTGAGATATATCAGCATTAATCAACTGTGTGAAGAGCTTGGAGAAAGTCTTTGTGCAGCGCTACCTGGATATCACGCCTTTACAGGTTGTGATTACATGGCATCCTTTTGTCGTAAAGGGAAAATTCGTCCTTTGAAGATTCTAGAAAGCAGGCCCGATTTCCAGCAAATGTTTCAAGATCTTGGAAGTAACGAAGAGATAAGTACAGAAACGGTGGTAAAGTTTGAGCAGTTTCTTTGTGCAATGTATGGGAGAAGAAAGGCAAAGAACGTCAATGATGCAAGATTTGAGATGTTTGTTGAAAAATACCAAATACACACATCGAAGAACCTGTCCCAGATCAAGCAGTTAGATGCTGGGATGCTACCACCTTGTTTTAAAACCTTGCAGGAGAAAGTGAAGAGGGTGAAACTGATTACAAAGAGATGGATGTCTTCAACATGTCAACACCAACCAGTTGAAATGCCAGAAGAGAGCGGATGGATATTGGAAGAGGGAGTTTACTGAATCAAATGGTTTGAGGGTGAATCAGCCCCATCGATATTGGAAGTTTTTGAAGGTATGTTGGTGAAAAAAAAAACCTTTAACATTTTAGCAATAGAAAGAAGGTTATATTGACTCTACAATTTGGTTTCATAATTTTTCAGTCTTTAATTTTAGCCTTTCCTTTTTATAAATTCAGAAACCTGTGATGAGGAAAACGAAGAAGACGGATACGATGACGAGGATTCCATTTTGACTTGACCGACGATGAGAACAGTGACGAAGATACAGAGTGGTAAATTCTTGTGAACCGGAGGTAGATCTTTGTTTGCAGTAACTTCTAAGTCTACAGTTGAAGGAAATTTTTATTTCAGCCGAGGTTTTTAACTGCTATTAACTGTTAAGAGATCTGTTCTAACTGGTAAATAGAAACCAGACAAAGTCTGATCTATGGTATGGACCTGGCATTCTAGCATCCACAGACTATGCATTAAGGAATGTCTGTACTCACACATCGGGTTGAGATGGCCCAATGACAATACAGTATTTTTTGTCTTTTTAGGATGTCGCCGAAGATTGGTCTGATGATTGATTGATATATTACTGTCGCAAACATAAATAATAAACACGCACAGAACTTATCTCTCCTTTCTCTCCTTCCTTCTTTACACACATTTTAAGATTAGGATGAAAAGCAGTGACCTTAAGTATTTAAGCGTGGAGCTAAATGATTTAAGCTTTCTGGAGGAAAGTTTTAAAAATGGTTTGTAGTTTTAAAAGGGGGTATGCTGGGGAAACCCCTCAGAAATTTTAGTATGCTTAGGCTTTTAGGGTAGCCCTTTACATCCACCTGCATTCCAACAAGATTTTATTCCTATTACTTATGACATAAATATGACGTCATTTTTGGCATTTTGGGCCAGGTGTGCTCAGGAAACCCCCTACAAATTTTAGTAATACTTAAATATTTTTAACTTTTCCATTCACCAGGGTTTCTTTCACAAGCTTTGTACCGTATTCCTGATGAATTGCTATAAAATTATGCAATATGAAGATATCTTAATTTCTTGTTTTATGTGGTGTCGCGGGGGGTATGCTGGGGAGACCTCTCAGAAATTTTAGTATGCTTAGGGTTTTTTGGGAGCCCTTTCCATCCACCTACATGCACACAAAATTTCATCCCTATTACTTATGAAGTAAATATGACTGCATTTTGGGCATTTTGGTACTGGGTATGCTGGGAAAAGCCCCTAAAATTGTTAGTATGCTTAGGTATTTTTAAGTCCTCCTAATCCCTTAGTTTGCTTCCACAAACTTAGGGTCCTATTGCTGATGGCATAAATTTAATACCCATTTGGACTCGTTATTCAGGGCCCTGGGTCCTAGACCCCCCCCCAAAAGAAACTGGGCTGACCAAGAAAATTCGAGTCCGAAGGGGTCTAGGAATCAGTTAAGAATAGTGAAAATTCTATTCTTTATGGTATGGAATCACCCGTAATGAGCTCCTAGATTACAAGTTCATTTATGATATGTTTGTATCGAGACAAGGTTGCTGGTTCAAGTCCAGTTTCTCTTTCACAAGAGAATAGCTCAATGAAGAGCATGAATTCGATACAGCGTACTGTAGCATATTATAAGGCATATTATAAAATATTATAATGTGGTATAAAATCATTTGCCTTCTTTGAAGGCCAGTGTGCGGTCAGTTAGTAGTATCAAATAGAGAGTTTCAAACAGTGAGTTCATTTAGTAACTATGAGTATCGACTACGAACCAGACTCAATGCAATTGTTTGGATCAGACTACTACACCATCAGCTTATGAATAAGAAGAAATACCACAAGGACCTCTTCAAAACTGTTTTTGAAACTACACTGGAATCTCTGTTAAGCGGACACTATGTAAGGCAGACACCTCTTTGAGACGGACAGTTTATCTAGGAACAGATGGATTTAAAATCAAAGTCTCTGTAAAGCGGACACTCCATAAAGCGGACACTTCTTTCGGGTCCCAAATGAACTTTTGGCCTATAAATAATATCTCTAAAGCGGACACAGATACAAAAGCAATTTTTCAAGTAAAATAACTTTTTTTTTCTTGGAATACTTTTTTTACTCTCTTTTCGATACCTCGCATAACTTTTTTCACAGCATTTTCTGCCCACTGAATGGCTTTGGCAGGTCCAAGAAATTTGAACTTCACAGGAATCTTTTGTCAATACGTTGTATCCGCTCAATAGCATCCTATAATGCGGGATCAACTATTTATTTTTAGGTTTATTTTGCATGTACTCGGAGAGCTTTCCTGCTTCTGTTCACTGTTTTTGCTTCCCTTAATCGAGTCCTTCCTTTTAATATATAGTAATTAATGAGCACCTCGCTCGAAAAAAACATCCTGGCTCCCCCTAATCGAGATCTAACAAGGGGATCATACACGATGACTTAATGGGAAGGAGTATTGTTGCTGATGAAGCTATAGCGCTACTTACTTCTTGATTGGCTGATAATTAATTTTTATTATTATATATTCAAATTATTCACATCTAGAATGCATTGTGGTCCAAATCATAGTCACTTAGTCACCGGGGAAAACAGGGATTCAAGTACTAAAAGATAATCACAGTGGGCGTAAATGAATTGGCGTAAAGACATGGGACTCTTGCACACATCAGGCTAAATTTATTGAAAAATCACAGGAAGTACAATGAATTGTAGTATATGTACACTTCTGTCACTGTATAATATCACTACACATTTCAAGTAAAATAACTGAGGAGGTATTATCATTTGTTAAGGTTGATTTAGATATAATTTACTTTAGTGCTTTGGGTGTGTACAGCATTGCTTCTTTCCAAAGTTTCTAAGGTTCGTCTCTCAAAATCATTGATAAACAACTGACGAGGAACTGGGAATCTGAATACTTTTTCCTTCATAATTTCAGTCCCTGTTTATGCAGGTTATTAGCCATTCACCAATATTATGTTGGTGTTGTATTAACAAAAAAAAAAAAATGTATATAAAAGATTAAATCTAGGCCTATTATACATTTTGGAATTTCAGTTTCACTTTGATATATCAAGTCAAGTAAAGAAATTTCTAAGATCTTGTATTAATAACATAGTTTTTTAAGCTTTTATGTTACTTGATCATTACTACACAGATTTAGCTAATACGTTAATACATGCCAATACAACTTGGAATATAATTTTCAACAAAAACTACTAAAAAACTAGGTATTCCATCATCGTCACATTGTAAAAGCTTTAACAATTTTTGTCACTTAATAGCTGTAGCCCATTAATTTTCATTCATGGAATGTTCACATAACGCCAATAATTGTTGTGCTGCACTTTATCTTGATCTGTCCATTTATTGCTCATATTAAAGGTGAACAGGAGTACAGGTATATGACTTTCTCGAAAAATCTTCACACAGTTGAGCAGCAAGTGAAGAAACTATGCTCCTACTTTTTTTCCTTTTTTTTTTTGCTATGATCGTGTAAATTTTACGCTTTCGTATTTTTACAATAATATACGTCTAATTCATTACATAAAAATGAAAATGAATGTGAAAATACAAATTACAAAATACAAGATTCAGTGGATTTGACACACTGCTTCAGTATTAAGTGCCATCGTTTGATAGAGAGTTGGTAAATGTATCGTCGAACCATGCTTTTCTTGTTCTCCTTACACAAAGAATGATTGCCTTTATGGGGGCAAAGGACATTTTCCGCCGTACCCAGCTGTCAAGAATTCTAATGGGCTGCTTCATTTTTTTTGCTAATAATTCGATTAGCCTTTTGACATTCACGGGGGTATGAACCACCAAGAGCGCTGAAAACAAGTGGCGTAAACGAGCCATTCTCCACATTCAGAACTCTTTCGTTATATGATTTCTTTTTCTCTTTTTCATTTATTTCGTACATTTTTTTTGTCAACGTAACGACCAGCTGTTTGGTTAAAAACCCTCACGTCAAAAAATGCTTTTTGGCCAGTTGTCCAGATGCTCTATGCTCCTACTGCGCAAATTTCGTGAAACTATTTTTCGTACGTTAGTCTCGTTATATTTGTTGAACACATTTCGTGGGTGACAGATCCAGCTACTATTTTCTTTCAGGAGCTACTTGATTTAATCAACCTAAAGAATATTCAAAATCTAATATTTAAAACAGTTTCGTACTTGAAACTGTATGAAAATGACTTACAAAAATGTGTTTTTGGGGGTTTTATCATTTTCTAACCATGTTGTGCATTGCTGATCTTCGCTTTTTAT
This sequence comes from Turritopsis dohrnii, assembly GCA_027922465.2. Taxonomy (NCBI): domain Eukaryota; kingdom Metazoa; phylum Cnidaria; class Hydrozoa; order Anthoathecata; family Oceaniidae; genus Turritopsis; species Turritopsis dohrnii. The sequence goes on along the minus strand of BQMF02000717.1, from coordinate 36,357 downwards.
CATGTTAGTAAGATAAGGTGATAAAAGACAGCATCAACAGGATCTGCAATTCTTTTGCTTCTGATATCATAATTTGCATGAATACAGCAGAAGCACGATATTAGTCTGATTTTTGACTTCGTTTGATTTATTGATTCGAAATTTAAGGTGGCTGCAAATGACCTGGTCTACATTCTCTTCTTGGCTAGATGCCTATCAGTATTATCACAATTTTGTAAAACGTTTTTTAAATATTTTTTAAAAAAATATCAATATTACTGAAAATAATAATACTAATAGTGCTTATATATAGAATATGAAATAATTCAAAAATTTTATAACTACACAAATTAGAAGACTTGATATGATCAATGATATGATTGATAATTGAGATGATTAAATAGCATTTTGTGCACACTAAAGTGAAAAACACAGAAAAACACAAAATAATTCTAAATTTCTATTAACTAAATTTAACAACTCATAATTTTAATTCTATTCCAGATTGGTATCCCTAACCTAATCCCTTAATCCTCTTCTTTAAAGCATATGATTCATTATGGCAAGAAACAATAACAAACTAAGGATACCAATCTGTTAGATAGCCTAGGGGTTTGAAAGTACATGACAAAAGTATTTACAAGACAAAATCACACATATAATTAAATGTCATATAACATCAATTATATTATAAAATCTAAATTAATCAAAATTATATTATAGAAATTATAAAATCAATTATATAAAAAATAAATATCAAATACATTAATTGAAGATATAGCAAAGCAAAGCATAACCCCTTTCTCTTTCCCTCCTCCTTTCTAAAAAAACTAAAAAATCTTTCCATTCTGATGGAAGGTGATTAAATGACTAACATGGAGTCATTGATTTAAATTAGCTTTCAGTGAAACTTTGATAGAGGCATGATCAGAAAAATAGATGTGATATAGAGATACTTCAACATCATAACGTTGGATGACAGATTTTTTTATGTATAAGTGATCAAGAATAGAACCAGCTATATGTGTTGGTTGTAAGACAAATTGCTTGTAATCTTCTAAGATAGCACTTACCATGGGTACCCGGCGAGCCGTTTGGAGTGAGGGGGCCATATTTGTGGAAAAAATGTCGCCCACCATGGTTGGGTGAGGAAGAAAATTTTTCTTTTTTTGCACCCTCAAAACACCCTAAAGCGTTATGTAATTGGAGAAAAAAACAGTGTTTAAGGTTTGATTTGGTCTGTTTAAGAAAGCTGCTCCAAGTACAAAATATAAATAGAACTATAAATACTAAATACATATACTATTAACTAAAACCAAGAAGATTACAAATCGTTTTCTTTGAATGTGCCAAACTCGCTTTGACGTTTTTCCTTACAATCATTGAACCTTTTTGCAACTTCAATTAATGATATTCTGTCGACAATTTCTGGGTGTGAATTGAATACTGCCATGGTGTTGTAGCGCTTTTGACCCATAGTTAACCTAAGCCATGTCTTGATTCTCCTTTGCATGTAAAACGAGCGCTCGGGTGTCGCAGAGGTAGCACCACTTGTCAATACGAGCCGAACAATAGTCCAAACGTTTTTAATCAATGGGCGGTTTCCTTTGTTAATTGTCTTCAATGTTTTACAAATTTCCCTAAAGGCCACTGGTTCAGATTCTTTAAAAATAGTTTCTAAAAGATCTAGTTCAGATTCGATTTGGTTAACATTGAAATCTCCTTTGAAATCGTTCTTTAGAGTTTCTAATTGTTCAGTATAGTCATGGTTGCTTATGGCTTTTGAAAGCAATTGTTCGACGTTTTCCGAATCTTTTCAGTGGGAAGCAGTCTCTCAAGACATTTTCAAGTGTGTCTACAGCTTCATAGAAAATTTCTCGGTAGTAGTCCTCCGGTGTTTTAGGATGGTGAGCCTTACCGGTTTTCTCTTCTGGACGTGTCACGTATTGGAGGATGGAATAATTCTTTGGCACATTCCGTAGCCTGGGTAGCTTTGGCTGATCGATCTTTTTCTTCACTTCCGCATGCTTTGCAGTTTTATCATAAAATGCTTTGAATTTTTCGGGATCTCTCATTCCAGAAACAGTTTTGATAACTAAATCGGTCTGCTTTCTTCGTGGTAAAGCTGACATTCTTTTTGCTGGAAGGGTTTTTGATAGGTTACCTGTCATACTGTACAACTTGTGAAAAAGGCTCAAACCAAAACAAAACTTGAACGTTTTCATCTGGGCCTTGCAACCAATTATCCTGGACTTTGTTTCCTGATCCAGTTTCTCTTCCAAGCACTCATCGTAGAGAAGCATCAGAGTTAGTATTTGGGTGGATACTTTCGATTATCAAGTTAAAAAATAGTGATTTTGAAAAAATATGGTCTGCAAAAAAGTGACTTCATGTTTTGATAAAAAAGTACACCAGTTACACTGGTACTAATTACAAAGTCAACTTTTTCTTTGGCATAAAAAATGTCAATCATAGAATGAAGTAATGGCAAAGTTTGCAGGAGTTCAGCTATCATTAAGTATCCATCCTTTTGAAGAGATTTGTAAGTTCGGTCTCCATTTTCAACAATAAAATCTAAATCATAAGCAGTCCAATTTATTTGTTGGACATCATGGCGCCGTAGTATAGTGGTTATCATTCTCGTATTTCATAATCGAAAATCGAGAATATCCACCCAAATGTCCAGGGCTCTTCACTAGAGTAAATACTATGGACAATAAAGAACAACATGTACATTGTTTGCCAGCAGATTCACCAAACATTTCGTGTCCTTGATGAAAAGAGCCCTGTATTATTGTATTACCAGACATATTCAAACTGAAAGGATGTAAGTCAATAGTTAAACAAGAAGCCGCATGGCTTGAAGACTTCAGGACATGTCATAATTGTGAAATAAGTCTGAGTGATGTTCGACGTCCCAAAACAACTTAAGGATTGGAATTATGTTGAAAAAAGAAGCGCGATATAGTACCCTGAAAACGAACGAGACTCGTGTGCCCATATTGTGAAGTAGGAGAAGCGACGGTTTTAAACATGGTTCCACAATATGAACTTAATGAATAGAGAATGGGGTAGGAGTTGCAAAATCATAGGGTAAAAATAATCATAATTTTTTTTCATAAAATCAGTTGATCTACTGCTGAATGAATACTCCCAAACGCAACCGACTCATCAGACTGAAACCAAGACCCCTTATCATCCTTCTAACCTTTCACATGATTGAACGAGCTTTAGTGGGCGCGTGGTATATTATCCATAGCATACAGTTTTTCTAACACTTTCAGACCAACAAATCTTTATGGTTAAAACCTTGTTAAATTCGTTTGGGATGATGAGCATATGGCCACGTGATGTCTCGTTCTTCCAAACTCTTCTAAGAGACGTTTCACTGAGAAGTTTGATGGTCTGAAATTGTTAGGATAAACATAATACTCATGGAGGTAGAAAATTATTTTAAATGTTAGTATACAAAACCGAAGATAAATTCAATGGAGAACCTGTACGATAACGGTAATAGTGATTTATAAAGTTGAGGTTGATTATTGGCTGTGTGGCATGAAAGTTTACGGTGAAATAAAATAAGAATATTCTTGGTCAAAGAAAAATATTGTGTATGAAAACTATATAATCATTACAATAAACTCAACTTGCTTGATACACACATAATACGTAGCTATCAGTGTTTTAATTTCAATAACTGTCAAAAGACTTGTGAGCTCAAGCTTTTGAGCTCTAAAACATCTTAATTTCCATCACAAGAATCCAAGAGGCACTATAGCTATATTCATTCAGATATAACATCAGCTATAACGAAAGTATTATAATTAAAATGTAAAGACATGTTTGTATATATATATATATGAACCAACACAAATATCAAAACAAAACACTAATAGTTCAAGAATAAAAATGCTTTAGTGCGAAAATGCGAAAGAAAGGTAACAAAACACAAAGGAGCATAAATGAATTTTGGTTAGTGCACATTTTTCCAGTTGTAGCTAAAATTCTACGGCCTTCAACAAAATGCTTAAGATTTCGAAAAGAATTGGGAGATTTCTGCCGTTACTTTAAAGAAAACAGGCACAAACATTTCTTTTATTTATAACCATTTCGGTTAGATTATCATTTAAAAAACTTTCTGTGATATTTTCTTCACTGTTGATATCTACATCCCAGTTGGCTCTGAAAGATTGTAATATCATTTGAAGAGTTGCCAACTGTTACCTTGACAATACGTGAAATGGACAGATTGGATAATCGTGGAAATGCATGGCATTTGCTGCATTTCAAAAATTCGGAAGCCAGCTGCTCCACGGATTCCTGCTCAACATTAACGTGACATTTAGGACATCGTGCTTGTTTGGCAGATATAGAAAAGCTCATAACAGGAAAAGTTTGGATTGAGTAAAGCTTATATGGAGGTGGCAACCGGTCCGCATAGTCATCTGGCAGCTTGGTAAAGATGGTATCCGATGTACTTGATACAACTATTTCATTACCAGCCAGAACACGCACAAGCAAATTTTTCAATTCATAGCAGCCACTATCTTTGATTATTTCAATTGCTCCACCCCAAAGTGTGAGGGCTATCACTCCAGACTCATCATTGAAATAGCATTCTCGCTTCAATGTTGGTGACTGTAAGTTGACTGTTGTGATGTAAGTACTGTCGATATTTACATACCCAGAGACAGATGTCAGTTGTCTATCATAGCCAATCTTCTTATTTTCATCCACTGTATGTTTGGGTGCTGTTTTCTTAGTGCAAGGGTCAAACTCAAATGAAGCATTTGTCACTGGAACAATTTTGGTGTGTCGATTTATTTGGATATCTTACACAGAATTATTTCTGAAATTCGCTTAACGTTTAAATCCGGTTATTTTTTATTGGCGATTTTGAATGGCTGGCTTGCTCAAACATCGGGTAAAAAGCCATTTGGTAGGATACTGCACGGTGTCTTGATGACTCCATTTGTATTTCCATATTGAAATATTCGGCATTACTGCTTTCTTTTTGGGGCTTAAATCATGGATAAAAGCTGTGATTGATTCTAAATGGACAGTACATAGTATATACTCTATGTAAGGAAGGTGTGAGAAAGTCATTCTTAATGGTAAGAAACAGCCTTACTTGTACAAAACAAAGAACATCTTTGGTAGAAAGTAAACTGAATATTATTTGTCCAAAGTATAAGTCTAGTTTGGTTTGTGTGATAATTTATGTTCTGTGTCAATTGTGACAGTTTATGGGAAAATGATAAGGTAAAAATCGATTCTGATTTCAAGTTTATGGAATTTCGATCTCTTTGTTTATAATATTGTGTATACACTTTTTAAGTTGGTGGGTGTAAAAAACAAAAGGACTGGGAATGAATTGTTTCTATGGAAATTGTATATAGGGCATTTTTTAGAAAGTGAGATGTGTGTATGCTTCTCCATTCGATTGTTTTGTTTTCGCACTTAAAATCTGCCGAAAAACGTCTCTGCTGAAACGTAGTCATTGTAATGTTTTCCTAAAAATTTATCAACGACCATTTTTGTTGCAGTAAAAACAAAACACTTGTCAAAGAAGACGTTTTTTACGATTTTTTTCAGTAAGTATTAAATTAGACAATTTTTTTGACAAGTTTTGGGACTGTTTTCTTCTTCTCTTTGCATACATTTTAATTCATTTTTGACAGTTTGGTAGGGCATACTAATGATCATTTCGTAATAAATTTTATAAGAAATAAAGTTATTGTTTTCTCCTTTTAGTTTGATTTTCTTTTGTATGCTAAGTAGGAGAGTTTTTTATACTATTACTCATATAAATCTTTTTTTAGGTTATAATAATTTTGAAAGAATTGATAGGGTGATAGGTCTTTTGGTAATGAACAGACTATTAAGGAATTGTATCGAACCTTATCTGAGTAACGAAGCAACATTAACAGGTATAATTTATAATTCTTAAGGCCGGTTTCCAGTTCCTTCGCTGTGGTCGCGCGACTGAGCGAAATGCTTTTTGATTCGCTCAGTAGCTCAATTGATTTGAACTACCAGGCGAATGAGAGAATAGACCTATCCATAAATTAATAATTTATTTATCGTAGCAGCCTTCACCTGGTTTTCAAGTTGAATAATAATGACGTTTTTAGCATTCACAAAAGCTAATGATACCTTGGAGAAAAATTATTTTATTAAGTTCTTTTATTATCACGGGTTACGTATTAATTATTTAGATTAGAAACGAGGCAAGGGCTGCACAATAAATAATTTATGAATTTATGGATAGGTCTATACGTCAGCCAATCAAAAACCAGCCTTAATTGTGTTATTGTTCATAAATTTTTGGCACGGGCAATGCGTTGGTTAGAAAAAATTCAACCGTAAAAAGCTTAAACATTGAATGTAATAGTTTTATGTAATCAGAAAATCGAGGTATTTCATGTTCGTAAACAAACATCTTTCAAAAATCTTAAAGGGGGAACACCCCTCAAATTTTTAAAAAGACTCAAGGAAAGCAATTCATATATTGACAGATCAATGTTGATAAGTTATTCTAAAAAAAATGAAAAAATCATCAAAATGGCAGACTGTTGCTATGGTAACCACAATAAAACACAAAAACAGGTCAAAAATTGATGCTAGCCTGGAACAAATAACTCAGCATTGCTACAACAGTTTTGTTTGAAACTTTAGCAGATACTTTCCATAATGTATACCAATGGGATGAGTGAGTTAGATTTTCAAAAAAATTTTGCGATGCGCTTCACCGCAGAGGTAAATTTTCATTATAAAATCATAGATAGATTTGATGAAGACGTCGACAATCAAAGTTTCATTTTAAAAATGTGATTCACTCATCCCATGGCAATCAATATGGTGCACATTCTCTGAAAATTTCAAATAAAAAGCTTGTACGGTTCTTGAAATATTTATTCGGGCAGCCAAAAAAGTTAAGTTTTGAGAAAATCACATTTAAAGTAAAAAATACCAAAAAAGCTTAGCTTCTATGTATATATCAATTTCAAATACACTGTTCTGTGGTCAAAAACCACCAGGGACATATGTAGGTCCTTCTTCCTGATTTGTTTTGTCATTTTTCTTTAATTTTTTGCCCCGTAACACTTGTCGCCTGGTTATGTTGAACTTGAAACTTTTATACAACGATCGCTTAACTCTTTTTTCATTTATCGTTCTGCAACCTTTCACTGTAAATTTACCGGGGATCATTCCTAGTTTTTCATAAATAAGAATGCTGGACTTCATACCAATATTAAAATGTGCGACAGCATCATAAACACCCATTTTAAGAATCCCAAGTGATGCAAATTTTGACTTCGGGATGCGTTCCCATATAAGAGAATTAAAACTTTCATTGGCATTTTGTGTCAAGCCATGTAAACACTTTTTTAAAATAATATCCATTGGTAAGCCTGGACCTGGTCTGTACAAGTTGGTTTTATTGGCAATATCGGCATTGTATCTGCACCAGCTTGATGGACCAGTTGGACAATGTGGAAAATGAAGGTTAATGTTTTGTGATGAAGCTACATGAAAAAGACTAGCAAGTACAGCTTTCTTCATACCAGCTAGATCACCAGCGTTTTGCCTTATTGCCATGCCAAAGAAATTTTGGAGCCGATCTATTGTCTCATCAGTGAGTTTTCCCTTTCCGCCAATACCTTTCTCTTTTTTTTTAAATTCCGAAGTCTAGTTCCAAAGCCTTTTTGGTAATGACCAACACACTCAAGCTTTTTAACTTCCATTTCTGGATAGGTGTCCTTAACAGTAAGATAGCTCTTGGTATCACCATCTCCAAGGTAGTTGACATAGCGTAATGAACGTTTCTTTACTGACCTCTCAAAAACTCGCTTAGCACCGACCGCTTCCATTCCACCAGCACTACCTTGGTAGTTCATTTTGCATATATGGGCATTTCTCCAATTCGCATATTCATCTGGGTCAGTCTTTTTTAATTCTTCTTTTAAGGAACATCCCTTACAATATTTTGACATGCACTCTACATCTAAAACTTTCCCAGTATCCATGGATATTGCAGCAAACACACCGTTCGATGACTGGAAACCCCTTTTTTGCCATGTTCCATCACAAGATACACCAACATCTACTACACTATCTTCTGAATCTACATTAGCTCTAATTGTCTTCCATTGTCTCAAAAGCAACTTCCTTCACTGCAGTTTTTACTCTTTTGTTAATTTGCTGAAAATTTTTCAAAGTCATTGCTTTCGGCATATCCATCAAATGTACAAATTTTTGGATACCTGCATGACCATGTCCTAATGTGCGCATTGCATAAACCATCCGGTTATTAACATCATAGGATTTACCTATGTTGCATGTTTTTGAAGAAAAGAATTCTTCAGCAAAGTTACAGTTTGTACAGTGGAGGAGAAGTAGAGATGCCAATCCTTGCTTCCGTGACAGTCGGTCACTCAGATACAATGACTGTTTCTCACATTGTGGGCATAATAATAGAGAAAAAACATTGTTCAAAATGTTCATGTCCATAATTCGGTATCCTGTTATGTTATCAGTTTCTTTTGGTGTCCTTGATTCAATCGGTTGGACTTTATTGAATGAAACTGAACTTACAGTAGGTGTTATGGGATCAACAATGGGAGCAACATCAACAACAATGTTTGCATGACTTTCTTCTGCTGCTTCTTTCTTCTTTGCTCCACAAAACCCTTTTCTCTTTTTGTACTTTCTTGTAGATTTCTTAACTCTGTCCTGTTTAGTTCCTACTGAAGGAATTTTGACAGCGTCATTGACTTTCATTTGTTCTTGATGTTTACTAGGAGGTGTTTCAAAAGTTGGCTTCATCTTGCTTTGTAACTTGTAATATAAATGAAATGTGAAGTTGAAATATGCTTTTTAGAGCGTGAAAGCAAAGTGGAAGTGAAAGTGAACCATTAAACCTAAGGGCTCCAACATCTACGCGGGTTTTCATCACGTTTTATGGGGCATTAAATACGTTGCTAAAGGCGTTGCTAATGTAAATAACTTTGGATGACCTTAGTTAAAACCCCCAATACTTAAACTAACTTAAAATTTTTAAAACGGTTTTCAGATTTGAAATCTGCATAAAATGTTGAACCAAAACAGCTGAAAAAAATTTTTTTGAAAAAAATGAAAATTTTGAGGGGTGTTCCCCCTTAAAATAGATGAAAATGTAGATGGTTTCTATATGAAAATACGATATTCTTAGCACAGTAATCTTTTCTATCGATCTGTTCTGGAAACCGATGTCACCTGCAAAAGTTTCTTTGTTATAAAAAAAGGATCAGTGTAATGTATTTAACAAAATAACAACAAAAGTTATAAAAACTAATTTTCATTGGCTTTAAATTTGTAGTTTATTGTTAGTTTTTCGCCAATAGAATTCAATACCTTGGTAAATTAACTTATTGAGTGGCTTAGATAATAAGCCTTTTGTCGAAATTTAGAAAAGTAATCCACAATGTGAGACCCTGCACTTTCATAAACCACCTGATCCTGAGATGCATTTCAAACAAATAGGACAGCGGTTTTATTCCTTATCTTGATTAGCAATATAACATATGAGATCGATTTAAATTTTAAATTGGTAAATCGAGATAATGAAAACAAATCTTTCGACCAAGGAAGCTTCGGAGTCAAATGAGGCTTTCTGAGAAACTCTTGTGTTTTTTCATTGCCTTCTTGAGTTTAACATTTTATCTGTTTTGATCGCGTGATCGTAGTATTTGCAATTTTCATCCGTCAACAGACTCTTTTAAACAAAAAAGAAAATAAAATTTGTAATAAACTTCTTGCTTTCAGTAATACTTTTATGTAAGAAAATCTTGAAAAAATTTTGAGATTTTGTATTATTATATGGTACCACTAATTTTTGTACTTAAGTTATTTTTGTAAAGATACATTTACAAAAGAAGTTTGAAAGCTCATCTGATTTGAGACAAAAAGCCTGTTTTTCAAAACGAAGATATGAAATATGAAATTTTAGACACATGCATTGCATCGACCCCTTGACTGTAAGGGTCGGGTTTCCAAGCATAATATTTTGGCACCTGATGTGACATGCGGCTTGCAAACAGATCTATTTGAGGGTGGCCAAGGACTCTGCAAAGTTTTTTGAACAATGTTGGGCACAGTTTCCACTCCGAGCTGTCCCTGGTATTGCGAGATTCCCAATCGGCAATGGTGTTCAAGGACCCTGGAAGGTACTCCGCAGTAATTGTGATCTCCCAACGAATTAGAAATTCCCAAATCTCTTTTGACAGGTTGCACATTTCCATAGAGGCTGTGCCCCCCATTTTCATAAGATATGAGAGAGCAACTTTGTTGTCCACTTGAATGTGGAAAGACTTTACTGTTAGCAATTTGGCAAAGGTAAATATGGCTAGTTTTATTGCTAAGAGTTCGAGATGATTTATGTGAAAGCCCTTTTCCTCCTGAGTCCATTGACCACCTGTTCTGATTTCTTTGCAAACTGCCCCCCAACCCTTCTTTGACGCATCCGTCTGAAGCAGAAGGCTGTACCAGGCTCCTTCCATTGCAAAGTTTTAAATTTGTCAACCACCACTGTAGTTCCTGTAGTGATGATTGATTTAACTTTATTTGAGTTTGGTAAGATTGTGTGTTCCTTAAGTTTCAAATTTGTTGATGTTGCAAACTTCGGAAATGTAATTTTCATGGAAGAACAGCCTGAATTGTGGATGCTAATACCCCTACAAGACGTGTTAGCTCCAACATTGTTGTTATTGGATTCTGGTATAACCTCCAACACTTTGTTTTGACAGATGTCATTTTCTCCTCTGTCAATGACAAAGTCATATTCTTGGAATTCACTATGAGACCAAGAAGTTCTATGTTCTGGGTGGGTTGGAGAAGTGACTTTTTCCAATTCACTACAAATCCTAGATGTTGTAGAAGGAAAATTACTGTATCTCTTGCCATCTGGACCTCCTCCCAGGAGCGTCCCATTAGCAACATATCGTCCAGGTAAATAATCACTCTGATATTCAATCTTCTTAATAATGAGATTGGGATTTTTAATAATTTCGTGAAAATCCTTGGGGCAGGACCTAACCCAAAACAAAGGCATAGGAATTCGTATAAATTCCCTGATCATTGAAATCTCACCAATTTTTGAGATGTCTTGTGAAGAGGGATACTGAAGTAAGCATCCTTCAGGTCTAGCTTGCAAAAATAATCTCCCTTCTGCAACATGTATTTCAGAGAGTGCAAACCTTCCATTTTGAAGTGTTTGTAAGGAACAAATCTGTTTAATGCTTTTAGATTTATCACAGGTCTCTGTCCCCCATCCTTTTTCGGAACTAGAAACAGATTGCTTAAGAACTCCCCCTTTGAATGATTTGTTTGGGAAATAGCACCTTTTTCCAATAGTGCCTCCACTTCCTTCTCTATTAACAAAGACTGCTCCTGATTTAAATGGGCATTTGGCACCACATTGTTTTGGGTTGGTTGTTTTAATAGTGGAATTTCGTATCCTTCTATTACTGAAAAAATGTTTGGATCTTTTGTCAAGATTTTCCAGGCCGGAAGAAAGTGTTTCAGTCTTCCTGCTAATGGCACCTGGGGTATCACATGTTCTGAAAACAACTTTTTTACCACTGGATGAACATGAGGAAGGTCCTCCATGTTCATTATCTGTGGAAGTGGAGAGGTTATGAGAAAAGGTGAATTTCCTTGTCCAGACATACTTTACCTTTTCCTTTGTTGTACTTGCTGTAGTAGTTTGAGGAATTCTGCCCTCCACCTCTCCTTGAGAAGCGAGCTGGCGGAGGGCCCTGTCGAAAGGACATCCTTGATTGTGGTCCACGGCTACCACTCGAAGAGTTGGCCTTCGATGCCACTGGTGACTGATTATTTGATTTTTGGAATGAATCTCCAACAAAAGCCTTCAGGGATTCCTTCTTTGCCTTCATGGCTTCTATAAAGTGATCCTTAAATGGTTTCCCAAATAGGTTTATGTCCTTTTCTTTGAGAATATCGGACTTTTCTTTCAATGTAGACGATACCTGCGAACCGGTATGCAAACAGGATAGTGCATTCTTCCGTCGCTCGTAAGTTAAAAAATTACTTGCTTGTCCAATTAATAAAATTGTTTGTTCTGTGCGTTGCAATAACTCCTCCATTGTCGGAACATCCTCTTGATCGCCACCATCTTTGGCTTTATCAAAAGCCAACCATACTCTGGATAAGGGACCCATTACATCAAGTAGCTTCCTTTGGGTCTTTTCCAACACAGACTCCATGTTCAGTTCCTGTGTTTTCTTTTTCTCTCGCAGAATATCTTCCAGAAAATCATCCAATTTCCGGACTTGACTTATATTGGAAGGGCAGGGGTGAGGAACTTTAACAGCTTCCCTCACCTCCCTATCTGGAATGAACTTATCAAACAGTTCATTAGCGTAAGTCGACATTCCTTCCGGCAATGTCCACTTAAAATTTTCTTCTTCTGATGTTATCTGGAAACGTTTATAATTTTGTTTCTCGTTCGGTTCATCTTGTTCCTCTATAACAGATGAGGTTCGTTTTCTTGTGGGAGTTTCGTTGGTTGAACGTTCCCCGTCATCGATCCCTTCTGTCACTATTAAAGTCTCCTCTTGGATGTTTGCCATAATTACAATATGATAAACGTGCAATACGAACGGATTAAAATTCTTGAAATATTTATCTAATCGATTTTCGTTTCCTTCCTCGTGCACGGACGAGATTGAAAGAGGATGTACCGAGTTCGTCCTCCTGTTTCACGGAGTGGAACGCAACCGATTGGGTTGTAAGGTAGCAGTATTAGATCGACTGAGATTTTATGAAATAAAACTTGTGAATATAATTATCCCGATGATGAGGTACGATATCAGTTCGTTTTCTCTTGTCGTGACAACAAATTACGAGAGAAGATATTACAAACCAAAGATCTTACACTCGAGAAACTACTGGAAGTAGGAAAAATTTACGAACAAGCTAAACAACAAGCTTTGGAAATCGCTGGAGTCGAAAGTGTAAACATTGTCAAACAGTCACAGAACTAAATAGTCACTTCCAATCGGCGAAAATGTTACCGCTGTGGAGATCGCTTCATTCCAAGACACTCAAAAACCTGCCCTGCACAAGGAAAACCGTGTCATAACTGTGGAATCATTGGTCATTTTAAAGTCGTACGTAGAGGCAAAAAAGTTCGAAGAGTAGACAGGGAAAACAGCGATGAAGAAGCTCAAAATCTTGCAAACATTTTAAACGCCCAAGAAGATACTTCAAATTATGAAAATGTTTTTTCTTCTCAACCCTCACATAGAAAGTCAGAGCCTCCATTCTTTAGTGTTGTTTTGAACAACACAAGAGTAAAAATGATCAGTGATATAGGTGCCAGCTGCTCATTCCTCAATAAAATTACTTTCGACCGGATACAAAAATCAAAACATATTAATCTTCAAAAAATATTTATTTCAATGTTGAACCAATGTTTGCAGAGTGCTCAATGGTAAGGTGAAAGACCAGAGCAAGATACATTAAAATATAAATTATCTTTCAAATCATAAAAACTAAAATAAGTACATAACTCTGAGTTTCGTGCTTGTGCACTCGTCAAATGTACAACGAGTGCATAAGCGCGAAACCCAGAGTTATGTACTTATTTTAGTTTTTATGATTTGAAAGATAATTTATATTTTAATGTAACTTTCAAAAAACAAAAACTCTCATTCGTACATTTGGAAATGATAAATCAATAAAGCCTATTGGAAAAATATCTATATTATTAGAAAGAAAAGGAAAGTTTTTTGCTGAAACTATTTACGTTATGCCGAACAATTCTTTTCAAAACATTCTTTCAAAAGACGCTTGTTTATCGTTGGGCTTCATTGAAATTCATGATGAAGTAAAACCAGTTAAACAGGTTTTCATAGTGGATGATAGGGGCATTAACTTTTCTAAGAAAAGTGAGAACCCAGATATAAAGCTGAAAAACCTGTTGGAGAAGTATAAGGAGGTTTTCGATGGTGATGTTCTTTTAAAGGACTACGAGCATAAACTTCATATAAATTAATCTATCTCTCCAGTAGACAACGACTTCGGCGTTATCCCTTGAGCATAAGAGATATAATAAACAGCAAAATCGATAATTTAATTGAGAAAGATTTCATAGAGCCGGTTAAGCAGCCGTCCAGATGGATCTCTAATCTTGTCGTATCACCCAACAAGAAAGGTAAACTTCGTGTTTGCCTAGATGCTCGTGCACCAAACAAGGCAATACAAAGAACCACGTATCCAATACCTACGCTAGAATCGATAACCGATGATCTCAGTGGTGCTAATTACTTTTCTAGGATTGATTTACGAAGTGCTTATTGTCAAATATTGTTAGACGAAAAGTCACGGGAGCTGACAACGTTTATCACAGAGAAAGGAATGTACAGATACAAAAGAATGATATTTGGACTTACGTCAGCCAGCGAGGATTTTCAAAGAATAAAGGAGCAAAGTTTTACAGACTTACCTGGAGTTAAAAACATTAGTGATGATACTATCAGGGGCGGATTTAGGCTGGTGTACTGGCGTACTTACACCAGTGAATTTTGGTCATTTAATTGAACCTAAAGTATGGAATTATTATTCCTTCAATTAATATAGTTTTTAATCTGGCACTTCCTTTTTTCTTTCCTAACTGTGAAATACTGTTTTCGAATTGCGCTGCTGCGATATTTTTCGCCTTCACGGAATTTGTTTCGGTCGATAATTTTATTTTTGAAATATTTGGCCCGCATAGCAAGTATGAAACGGGGTGCCGCTTCGGAAAATACACGTTCAGTAGGTCGGATGCCGGCATTGCTTTTTACACCACTCGAGTGGTGTAAAGATCCGGAGTTCTAGGGGAAGTTTTGAGATGCGTCTGACTGGAGTAAATAGAAAAGTGAACGGCATGCCGATCTAGATAATTATATACCCTCTAGCGAAAGCAAACGGAAGTCCAGTTCTATCATGGCAGCGTGACAATGCTGCAAAGTTGGAAAGAGAAATGCCAAAGCTGAAGACTGGTTGTTCAATAGACATCTTGCATTATATTTCTTGTTTTGGGAAGTTTAATTCAAGAAAATGTACGTACAAAAATAATATTAGTTATATGAAACTCAGCATTTTTTTATGTTGTTTACTTCCCAGTTATTTTATCACAGTAAGTCTCCAAATGTCTTTTTTATTTCACGTTTATGCTGAAAGATAGCATGTATGCAGAACCTGTAAATGTTATTGTGAACTATTTCAAAATGATATGCAAGAAGTTAAAAGGTTTTGTATTATTTTTTACTTGTAAAAAAAGTTTTCTAGCTTTTTGTTTACAAAACTTTTAGTGTGATATAGTGAGAAGAAACTAAAAGTGAATTACTTTATTGATAGCTAAGCATATTTTCCTAAATCTGTTACTTTGTAGCGTTTTATGTATTATGGATTGTTCCACTTCCTTTTGACTTGTATCTATATTGAAACATAAAACTACCCATTCAAAAACCACTTAACCAGCTAGCTGATAATCAGTTTTGAAATGAAGGAGAAACATTAGCATCAGCCTGAATTTTTATTATATATAACAGTCTTGGTTGTGAATGGCGTGCGATCGCACGCGCACGCCTCCACACACGCCATGTGAAAATGGGGTGTGCGATTTATCACACGCCTTGATATTCTTCCGTCACACTCCATGCGAAATCGAGCTATACCACTCGCCTAGTTATTCCTTTTTCACACTCCTATATTTATTTATCTCAGTCAGTTTTAAGTTCGTTGGTTTCCAATCGTTTCCATGCTTTGGACATTAAATTTGTACACACCACGGCACAGCAAGACGAGAGATGTAATCATCTTTAGAAATGTAATATTCTACCGAACAGGAATGAAACCAAAGAATGATGATTGATGATATGATACGATGAATATGATGATTGATTGATAGCTATAACACTCCTAGAGTTAGGCAAGACCCGCTTTTAATCGCACACGTAGGTACTCTTTAAAAACATGCTCAACTATTTATATGAACTAGAACATGCTCAACTTATTATATTAGTTTCCGTGGTCAATTGACAACGAAGGATAACTTAGGTATATTAAGTGATTATTCACCAATTTGTTGTTGCTAGGGAGAACGGCCACTGTTGCTAAGGTAATTTTAAAATTTCCTTCGTTATACGAATTCCTTTGTTCACCTAACGAAAGAATATGAAAACATAAGTGGTACCAGCAGGACTCGTTTTCGTGTTATTCAATGAAATTAAAAAGCATCTTAGTTTCCAGCTCCCTTCACAATAACAGTGAAATGGAATGTTTACATTTTTCAAGTTTGACTTGACCGGCAATATAGCCATATGACCGTCAGACTTTGACTTTTAATGATCATGATAAACGGCCGGTGTAAAAAAATTATTTGCAGTGCTGATTTTCCGTTTGAATGAATGAAATAACACTTCTTCTTCTTCGAACAATTTTTGTTTGAATGAATGAAATCTAATTTTTTCTTCTTCTTCGAAAGTATTTCGAAAGAAATAGTGTTCCAGAGAATTATCTGTTCGCGCTTCTTCTTCGCGCAAAAACATAAAGAAAAGATGAAAAAAACAAAGAGAAGGAAATGAAAATAAAAGATTTTAGAAACTGCACGCCAATGCTTGCCTGGGAAATTAAATCGCACGCTAAGAACATGTGCTCGACATCGCACGCCTACGTGAATGCGGGCGTGCGAAACACCGCACGCGGGTCCAAATATTCACGACCAAGACTGATATAATGAAATCTTTACCGAAATGAGGTGGGTTTGTAAACAGATTTTTTTATTGTTTATTTTCCTATTTTCTAAATTGGTTGTATTATATATAATTTATTTTTTATTATTATCTTTAGCATCTTTACTATCATGATTGATCACATCTCAGTTGCTGAACTTGATTTTTTGAAAACATTATGGACTGGTAATTCATAGCATAAAATGTATAGACAAACAAACTTGTAGGAGTACTCACAGTACAGTGGTAATTCTGGGACTGTAGTGATCTTTTTTGTGTAACTAAAAGATGATATTATATGAACTATTATAAGCTGAGCTGAGGGTTGCAGACCCTCATTGAGCAGTTGACAAACATCAAAATTGCTAAGAAACTCTCAAAGAAACAATTTCAATTAAGAAAACTGTTAAATTATGTTTTCTGTCAGCCCTCATAGCAGTTCATGCATTATCTTTATTAGAAATGTATTATAATTTTTGTTCATTCAATTTATATTGATCTTTTTGCCAAAAATCAGACTAACAATTCTCCTTCTCTTTATTCAAGTCTCTGTTTTGATAAGCTTCCATTGCTTCTTATTAAAATGTAGGAGTCAATTCCTTATATTATAATCATAATTTTTTGTGGGAGACTGCAGAATATCTAACTGTGTTGCACATATATATTTTGTGTCAATTTGTTAAATCACACATGCATTATTTAACATTCAGAAATAAAATAGGTTCTGTAATGCCTAAATGATTGACAGACACCCAGGTCCTTTGAGCATTTTTTAATAAATGGGCTGGTTTCCTGATTGATTAGTTATTATAGCAGAAAGCTTGATATTTCATAATGTATGTAATAAGTTGAAATTGAAAATTTTTAATTTAGTCCTACTTGATGCTTATGAACAATGTTAATATCTGTTTTTACTTCTTATGTTTACAATTTGAAATTTGTTGATCTTCTGGATGTATTTTCACTATTTCACTTCTTTCAGTTGCTTTGTATATACTGTCAATGTACCGTAACCACATGGGAGAAAACAATAGTGTTTGGGCCTGTTACAGTTCATATTAATGCACAAATGTCTCTAGACTATTTGGGTGGCTCCAAACGCCCCCAATACGAGTAAGTCAATTAAGTTGACATTTGCATCAGTCAAAAAAAATCCTAAATCCGCCCCTGACTATCATTTACAGCAATACAATTGAGGAGCATATAGAAAGATTAACGGCATTGTTTGAGCGTGCACTCTCACTTGGTCTGAGATTCAACTTAGAAAAACGCGATTTTCTTAAACCACAGATTGCATTCTTCGGTGTGGTAGTAGGTCGTCATGGCGTCTCTAAAGGTCCGTCAAAAATCGAAGCCTTGCACAAAGCCCGTTCACCAAAAAATGTAAACGAGCTAAAATCATTCTTGGGCTTTGCAACTTTCTGTAGTCGTTTTGTACCAGACTTCTCCACATTGACTGGACCACTGCGACAACTACTGAAGAAAAACGCTCATTTTAAATGGCTGAAAATACACGAAAGAGCATTTAATGAACTAAAGGAAGTGCTGACAAAAAATCTTTCACTGACGTTCTTCAATGTTAACAAACCATGTACTATTATTTCCGATGCCTCGGATCATGGACTGGGGGCCGTATTTCTGCAAGAGGAACGTGGTATTCAGAAACCTGTCGCATTCGCCTCTCGATCGCTCACCGACCAAGAAAGAAAATATGCCACAACTGAAAGAGAATGCTTAGCACTTATATTTGCCGTTACGAAGTTCCACAATTACCTCTTTGGGAGAAAATTCACCGCCATCGTCGATCACAAGCCCTTAGAATCGCTGATAAGCAAAGTTAATAAACGTTCCAGTGCCAGAACAGAACGATGGAATCTAACACTACAAAACTATGATTTCGATATTGTCCACAAACCAGGACGCGAGAATATAGCTGATTGTCTATCACGAATGTTAGTAGAAAGGGAAACAACTACTGAATCCGATGAATATATTAACTTTATTACAAACAATGCATTGTTGACTTTCATGACTCTAGAAGAGGTTCGCAACGCTTCCAAAGAGGATATCCTCATTCAGTCGGTAATTGAGGCTGTCAGAACGAAAGATTTGAGCAACCCTAATACCACACCATTTCGACAATTCAAGCATGAACTATCTGAAAACGATGGTATCCTACTAAAGTGCAACCAAATAATTCTTCCAACCAGCCTCCACGCGAGGGCCATAGAGATCGCTCATCTAGGACATTTAGGTATCAATAAATGTAAGGCTCTACTGCGAGAAAAAGTATACTGGCCAAACATAAACAAGGACATACAGAAAATAATTGGATCTTGTTTCGCCTGTCAAGCAATAATGGACAGCCCTCAACGTCATGAACCATTAAAACCTTCACCTATGCCAATCGCACCCTGGTCAGAGATTTCGACAGACTTTCATGGACCGCTTCCAACGGGGGAAAAACTGTTCGTTATCGCTGATGAATATAGTCGGTTCCCATTAATATATATAATGAAATCAACAACCGCCGATGTGGTGATCGATAAACTTAATGATGCATTTCACCTCTTCGGTTATCCAGACCAGTTAAAGTCGGATAATGGTCCACCTTTCGACTCACTTGCTTTCAGAGATTATTTGAAGTCAAAAGGAATTTATCACTGCAGAATCACACCGGAATACCCTCAAGCTAATGCAAAATGCGAACGTTTCATGAAGGGGATTGGGAAAACGTTGAAAGCAGCGAAAATCGAAGGAAAGTCATGTAAAAGGTAGCTGGACCGATTATTGTTAAATTACAGAAACTCTCCACATGCAACGACAGGTTTCAGCCCATCTCTACTATTCTTCAATTGCGATATTAAACTTAGTCTTCCGCAGTTTACCAAACCTGTACCATACAGATTCCACCGTCAAGCCGAACGAAATGACTTAGAAAAACAAACAAAAACCAAACAATACTTTGATAATCGTTATAATGCAGCAGAAAGCAACATCTCAGTAGGTGAAACTGTACTTATGAAGCAACGGAAGAGAAATCAGTTGTCACCAAAATACAAACCTGAGAAATATCAAGTCACATCAAAGAAAGGATCAATGGTACATATTCAAGGTCAAGACGGAAGTACTTATGCTCGAAATACTAATGCACTTAATAAATTTACTAATGACAATCCCAGGCAACCACCAGCAGTACAAATGCCACGTGAGACTCTCGATTTGAATCAACAGAAAGTTTACCCCTTGAGAAATAGGACTGGTAGTTGGAAGAAGGGGATGGTGTAGTGTTATAACATGTTCTGCGTTTTTTATCGTTCTGCATTTTACCTAACATATGACTTGTAAACACGTTTTTCTTAAAAATACAGAAGAGATTTAAAAACAAGAAAGCAAGACGTTATAATATTACCATCTGATATATAATACTTATATATGTAAGATAATGAAAGCGCTAACCTTCGACATTTTCCAGTTCATCTTGCTTACTGATATCAGGTACTATCTAAAAACAATTGGAAAACGGGAGGATAAACCATATAAAGATTGATTTGTAGTAGTATTAATATAAACTAGCCGCCAAGGCGGCGTCGCTCGCCGCCCATGTCCACACCTGCTCTGTATCACTGTTTCAATAAACGTCAAATTTCCTCCTTATAAACGACTCGTACAACTTGTGTTCAACCAGAAGCAGATTCGAAGTCACAACCTCTGGTAAAACCGATCTTTTATCAGTGTAACAATACACTCAAAACTTCAACTTTTTATTAGCTTTTGTTTTAAGAAAGTTACGCGCTCTAACATGGGTGCTATCAAACGTAAGGGGGAAATGGTTTCTCTTCTTAAAAAGTTCACACGGGAGGAGAGAAAAAAGGCACGTGCTAAATGAATAAATAGAATAAAAAAACGTTCGATCAGAACGCTTAACAATTAAAAGAAGAAATTAAATTATTAAAAGAAAAACAAAAAAAAAACATTTTGTTTTATGATACTCTTTTTTTACCTATCGGTTTCTAAACATTTTGATTGCTCAGAAAAAAAAGTTCACCCGTCTCAGACAGTCAGGCAAGAGTTAGTGGCAAACCGAACATGCTGCCACGTTCTGCCACTGCTGCTTTTTGTCCAAAATGTTTAATCAGTTAGTTTCTTTGTATTTAGTTGATGTACTGTTTTCAAAGCCAGGTCAACGTGAAATATAAAACTAACAATAACGATAAAAACAAAACGTTATTCCTATTAGTTCATCAGCCAAAAAAAGTCACGTTCGATTGGGGTTGCAATGTATTTCCTTCGAACTCACGTCGCACACAAAAAAAGAAATAATTTCGCTCACAACTCAATCTACCATTTTGCGTGACTTACAAACAAACAAACAGACAGACAGACAGACAGAGAATCGGCTATTAATATATAGATAACTAATGAATTTTCACCTTCACTTACAACTTTTTGTTTCGCCACAAATGATAATTCTAAATGTCAAAAATCGAGATTAGTTTGGTATATGCTAAGATATAACTTACATATACCTTTTACGAGATAAAGACTTTACCTTTTTTATTGGACTTGCTTTTAGATTTCTTGGATTTTATTTGGATTCTTTTCTAAAAAAAGTGTTTTCATAAACAAACAAAAAAAATATTAAGGTAACTAAAATTTGTCTTGTTAACTCGAACTCCGCTATATCTAACTTCCTGCTTTCTTGAACTAATTTTCAGTGGCCTGGAGCGAATTACAGTCTCCATATCGCGAACTTTTCACGAAATACCGCTTACAGAAACAAGTCTTAAATTCGATAGCCTGAATTTCGAAAACCGAATGTTTCATTTTTCTTTTGCTACTCTCCACTTTTAGCCTGGTGCCAGAAAATATGAGAGCTGAAAAATATGCTGATGAAGTAACCAACTGCGTCATATCTAACTGGTGCAGAAGCTTTGGAAGAGGTTGTGAAAATGAAGAAGTAGAAGACGTCGTGGATGATGAAGAATTGAAAAGACCTATCAAAACAGAATTTCAAAATGCCATATTGATATTAAAAAACTTTCCTGTATTTAGTGGGAAAAGAGGAGATCAAATGCAAGACCCCGTTTCTTAGTTTGAAACCTTCCCAAACAGTGAAAACCTAGAAAAATGTAAAGAATTGCAAGAAATTGATTCCTTTTCAAAACGACAATAAAAGCGTTTCATCATGTACATTTTATATTACTTGCTTTCTTGTTTGTTTTTTTATCCGTAGTCTGGTTTATTTAGGTTCTTTGGTCAAGGGACTCGCCCGGCTTTGGTCATAATTTATACTTCAATTTATCAAAAAAGATTAATCTAGAATTTTTGAAGGCATGATCCTGCTATCTCGAAAATCCCGCCGTCGTTTTTGGAAGTTTGAGACTTATGTAAACATCTAGTATAAGTAATTAAATTCTGGAACGTGTTTTTTTGAACGAGTCGTTCTACTCATTTTCGTCAACCAAACGAAGTTACAGGTATTATAAGTCCGAATATTACAAGGAATGGGAGCTTCATCAATCTTGTTATCGAAATATCTCACGGTTATTGTTACACTGTAGTCTTGAGTCTGGCGGCGAAAATTTGTTCATTTTTAAGGTATTTCATTTCATAGTTTATTCAGTTATGCAACAAAAAGAAAGGAAGCTGCATGACGTAATTGATTGTGCAATATTTTTGTATCATACTCCGCCTCGTTTGATAACAGAATGTCACCGGACTTATTTCAGTAATGAGCAACAAATGTAATAATTGTGATAGATGTAATGATCGAGCCCGAGAAATTCGGTTGTCATAATTATGGCATTTTGAAAACGAGGTGGAGTTTGATAGAAATAATACTGCATAATCAATTACGGGAAAGGTGTATTAGTCTTCGAAATGTTATTCTCAAAAGAAAAGAGAATTAAAAATGCGTTAATACTGAAGCAGCTAAGCAGCATACTAGGCACGCTTATCTGATGCACGTTATCGTACCATGAAAACGAAAAAGAAAGTGTATGTATCTATGAAAAACGAAGGACGAAAACTTAGTTCACATTTATACTGTATCTCAAGCGCAATCATAATCTTCAATACAAAATATGAACTGATTACAACACTTAATTTTTCATATTAAAAAGCTTTTGTTTTTGTTTGTTTGTTTGCTTTTGTAAAACTAAAGTTATAGGTAGTTCTAGGTAACAATATAAGGTCTTTTAGTCTGTCATCCACCGAAATAAATTCGTACGCGGGTAACAGCCAGTTTGATTTGATTTACTTCATGAAATAATTGCAGATGCTTGTTAGAGTTCAAGCGTTCGATATACGTCAAGTTTGAGGTTAAGCAAAGAATCGAAGACATCCAGTGATTTCAAAGCGTTGTAAATGTAAGTTAGTGTCTTGCGACGTTTAATCGAGGTTAAGCAGCAAATTGACCACATCCAGTCATATAACAGCAACAGGAATTTAACATAATTTCTTGAGTTTTTTAGGAAATGGTCAACCTGAATGAACAAATTTGGTTTGGTAAGATTTATCGCATCAGCAAATTTTAACTTCTGAAAAGAGAAAAGAGAATAACAATTTTCAATAATTCTCTACATCTGTTAATTTGATATACTACGGAAGCCCATTAGTGCCATATTTGCCGTTTGAGTTTTCAATTTTAGAGAACGTATTTTTTCTCACTTTTCACTTCACTTACTCTTCGTAACTCTAGAGAACGCCCTTATTCCCACTTTTCACTTTACTTACTTACGGTAAGTCTAGAGAACACAGCTATTACCACTTTGCACTTTACTTACGGTAAGTCTAGGGAATGCAGTTATTCCCACTTTTCACTTTACTTACGGTAAGTCTAGAGAACGCACTTATTCCCACTTTTCACTTTACTTACGGTAAGTCTAGAGAATGCAGTTATTCCCACTTTTCACTTTAGTTAAGGCTCAGTGTGGTATCCATACCAGATTTTGTATTATGTTTGAAAATGTAAAATGGTAGCTGCATTCGTCGACAAACAAGGATGGACGATCGTAAGTGTAATTTTCATTTCCCTAAATCAGTCGCTATGTTTGAATTTTTTCTTTATATTGCAATTGTTTATCAGGTGATGTCTTGATTTGGGAATACTTTGGTAAAGGGTATGCATATAAGGAGATAATTGCTGTTTTGCTTGGAGTCCATGGCATAAAATTGAGGTACAGTAATTCAGCATTGACTTTGTTAATGTGTTAATGTTGCACAAACAGATAAACGTCAAGTTTTTTATTAGTTTGCGTCACCTAAAAAGAATCTTAGCAAGGTTACAGTTATACCGAAGAAAAACAAATAAATCATTTGTCGAAATATGCCACTATATAGAAGTAAGTTGGATGGCTTTTATCTTATTCTGCACTTTAGTTATTTGTTCCAAGGAATGTCATGATCAGGCATATCTATAAAAAATATATCTGATTGGCACTGTTTGAATTTTTATTTTTCTGCATTTTTTAGAACGAAATACACGGCAGTGGAAGTCTTCTTGGCTATCGAAGCATGCGCCACAAATTGAAAACTTTATACGGTGTTCAAGTAGGCAGGTAAACAATGTATGCATTGATAAAAGTCATCTTTGGTATGATAAACTAAAACACAAAAACTAAAAAATCTAAAATAAAATATTCGTTTTAGAAATGTTGTATCGGAACTACAGAGGGTGCTTGACCCAGATGGTGTGGAATCCAAAAAAAAGCACGCAGATTGAAACGAAGAAAATATGTTTGAAAGGTTTATGGCAGTTTAGAAGCTTGATTTCAATACGTCAGATGGGTTTCACCTTTTCATGACTTGACCTTATAGGGTCCCAACGATATTTGGCATCTAGATGGATACGACAAGCTAAAACCGTTTGGATTTGCTATTCATCGGTGCATTGACGGGTAACGTGAAATTTTAACTTTATCAAGTTCTTATCTGATTGCTGTGAAAAGAAAAGAAAGCCTGTTCTCGTTTCATAGGTATTTAAGAAAAATTCTTTGGTTAGAATGCGGTCCCTCAAATAACTGTCCAAAAGTCGTGGCCGGCTATTATGTTGATTATGTCGAGAAGGCAGGAGAAAAATCATTTGTATGCCTGATATTTTCGTTGGCCTTTATAAGATAATAACACTTAATGATAACAATAATAATTTCTCCGTTTTTGTTATTTCGGGAACAGCAAGAGTTATAAGAACAGATCGAGGTAGTGATAATTTTAATGTCGCAGCATTCCAAACCTTTTTACGTTGGCTCAACCGATACAGTTTGGCCGGCTACAATAGCTTTCGTACTGGTCAATCAACAGCAAACCAGGTAATTATCATCGTGCAGTTAACTTGAATTTGAAACCAAAATTGCACTTTTTCCTTAAAACATTATTGTTCTAGAGAATTGAAGCATTCTGGTCCATGTTGAAGCGTAGCATGTCGTTGTGGTGGACAAACTACTTTAAATTGTCTCTGGTTCTCCTCTTCCTCTTCTTATTCTAAGTGAAACAAAACAACATCGACCTTCATTTTTTTTTACTTCAGTCTTCAGGATATGGAAGGCAATGGTTCATGGGATAGTTCTGATCCAATTCAGAGGTAACTAAAATTTTGAAAAGTAATTAGACATAATACTAATTAGACAGTTATTTCCCAAAACTTGCCGTCATTGCTTCATTTTAGGGAATGTTTGAAATTCTGCTTCGGTGAACTTATTCAAAGAGAACTGAATGAAATGATTGAACTCCATAACACGCATCGTATACGTTGTTATCCAAACCAAGAATGCCCAAGTGGTCGTCCAGATTTAATCTACGCCATCCCAGAAAGTTTTGGTAATTTCACATGTTAAGAAATCAACAAATAATTGTCTATGTTACAAAATACTGCGTAAACATTCTTTTCAGGCACAACAAATCGTATAATAAAAGTCACTACAAACGCACTTTCGGTGGCAGATTCGTACAAGACGGAAAAGAAAGTGTTTTGCTGCTCTGATGACTTTGAAAAACTGGGTCTAGCTCTAATGGTATAGCACCAGCTTAGCTTTCCAAAAACAGTGACAGAACGTAGAAATTTATATGAACAGTTACTATTACTTATCGGGAATGTGTAATTTGTGCCGGTATTCGTAAAATTTAATGTAGTAGTATTAGTAAAGAAAATTGTGTGTCGGAATCCTTGTATTGTATCTAGTATGCTTATCCTTACCATTCCAACAACATCAAAAAATAATGATAACGTAATGACACAAAGCCTTATTTCTTTAAACAAAATACAAATCACCTTAAATATCCACATGTTAATATATGTATGTAGAAACATTTTCATGCTACATATGGCATATATTGAGAAACATTCACATCTTTCTGTTTCTATTTTCGAGGGAAAAGCTTCACTCGCACGGAGATATGGGCTTTCATGGGATGAAAAAGGAATTCTCCAGACATTTTTATTCAAAGGCGATAAAAAAAGAATAAAAAAGGGCGTTCCTCAGACCAAGTTGTTGGTATTGAAAATTAGTCAACAAAATTAAAAGAATGATTTAAGATTATGTAGAAACAAAATATGCATGAAGGCTGGAATTAAATTTCGCGATTTTCTCAAAAACTCGTGAACCAAAGTCTGAGTCCGCGAACAAAAATTTATTTCATATTTATAAGAACAAAAGAATTCAATGTTTCAGCGTATAACTTTTTCTGCATGGAATTCAAATATTGTCAAATCCTTGATTCATACGCACTGCATCAAACATCGCTTTTTTCATTGAATTAAAATCTCTGTAATGGACAGGAAGAGTCAAAGCCAGAGCACAGGTAGAAATAATTGGTTTACATAAACATTTCTTCGGCATATCGTCGCACCAATGTTTGAAGTTCACCGTCAAGGAAGTTGGCATGCCCAGAGGAGGGATAGATTTGACACCAGAAAAAAGCTTCATCATGGTATCCAGATCGATCTCTGAATCTAAAACACAATATAATACGACACATGAATTAAAATGCAGACCTTAAATTTTATAACAAAGAATAGAAAATATCAATTTCTCGAAACCAACAACACCAGGGTGTGCAGGTTTCAAAACGGAGAATTAACAATAATTAAATTACTCAAAAAAAAAAAACAATGGAAAGCTATACCTTCATAAAAGCACGACTCCATAACGTCCATAAAAGATTTAAAAGTATCTACTTCCTTAATTTTCTTAGTAGATCCTTCTTCACTAAAACTTGGCATTACGAATTCTTCAAATTTGTCATAAGTCCATTTCAGCAAATCATTGTCACAGAATGCGTATTTAAAAATCTTAGGGTTCACCTGTATCTTCGACAACAAATTGTAGCATGTCAAGCCTTCACGAATTTGATCCAAGACTGGCAAGGACGGCTGAACCTTTTCTTTCAGGATAATTGACCTGAAAATGAAAATTTGACCAGTCAGGTAATTTAATAAGGCAGTTTGAGAAAGACAACTGTAATCAACACATCAAGCACATACGTTTTTTAAACATTCATTCAAAAGAAAACTCATACCATACCTGCAAATAGATTTTTTGGCATCCAACTCAGCCCACATTGGAACGCCAGTATAGCCTATCTCTGAAAGCATATCCATGCCTTCATCGCTGATCAACAGTTGACGAAGCTCAACTACATCATCCACGGATAGCACTTAAATAATTAATACATAAAGCGTCATGCTTAATATTTGAGGACCTTTTGTTTGCACTTACCCACTCTCTCGATCTTGATGAAAATTGAACATACCTTATTGTATATGCCATATAACTTCCACGTCTCACTAAGTGTAATAACTTCCAATAGGTTTTCCAATCCATAAGCCATAAAATGAAATACCCAAGGTGCAAAAAAATTCGAGCAGGGACATTCATGGTCATAGATGATGCTATCAATTCTCCAGCCAATTTGTAACTGCCATTCCCCAAATCAGCAAACCGATTAATTTGAGGCACATAGCCATCAATATCTTTATGTAGTAACTGTATCTTGAAATCTTCAATAGCTTCTAAACAATGGAAAGCAAGAATAAGAGGTTGGTGCATGAATTTGTATGATCCTAAAATGATAATTGAAGAGTTTTGTGCATGCAATGAAAATAATGATCTATTTACAAACGTATAAAGAAAAGTTCTTTTATAAACAACTACAACCTTAACAAGCTCCTCAACTCCACAAATACTGACCGGTAAAAAATTCTCTTCGAAGTCTTCCCATATCCACACCATTTTCTCCATAGAATGACACAGAGAACAGCAATCCAATTTTACTTCGAACCCATGGTTGCTTAAACTTCTGTAGAAAGTCCTCAAAAGAATGGTTACGTCTAACTTTAAGAGAAATTCCTTTGGAGTGATCAAGATAACAACTATCAACCAACATTTTTAGTTTCTTCAAAATATCAACACCATCATCAACTTTGTTAATACTTGTGGCACTACATTCTGCATCTTGCATGCCTTCAGAACTTTGACTATTTGCATCATTATCTGACTCAATCACTTCAATGTAAGTACTATTGGCACAATTATCAGCATGATCTTCAATTGTTGCAGCTGGTTGCTCTTTGTGACAGATGGGACAATAGATTTTTACAGAATCAATGATCCCAGGTTTTTGATTAGTAGAACTGTTGTAGCCATTGCTTTCATTAATGACATCATTGTCAGTGAGCAACATCAACCTTGGAAAATCAAATGCTTTTGAATCTATCGTATTCATCATCACAAGCCGTCTGTCAGCAACATTCACTGGTTGGTCTGGTGTTATTACACAATCCGGTCTTCCAAGACTTAATGTGAAATGTTCTGGATTATCATGCAAAGTGCTGACCCAAAAGTATACCTGCTCAAATGTTTCTTGTGCAGAAAACAAACGTTGTACACGGCCTAACTCTGTATGACTAACAACTATCACCACACTGAATTTAGCAGCCTGGCCATGGTCTCTTTTCTTTTCTTCCTCGACTCTTCACTGTGTTTTTTGTTTGCTCCATGTCCTTGCTTTGCAGCTTCTTTTGCTTGATCTAGCTTGAGGCTTTCTGCATACATCCTATCTTGATAACTCATAAGTTCAGATCTTGCAAGGGCATCTTCATCAAGCACATTAGGTTTTTCCAACATCTCAAAGTGTGGAGTTTCAGATACTTGGGACAAAGTTGATGATGTGGCACTAAGTGCAGATAGCTGTGATTGTGGGGGTGTGGTTGGCAAGCACAGTGTAGATGAAAATGGTGAAAGTGGCGGGAGTGAAGGATTAACGGTAAATTCCTCACTAGATGAATCACCTGATGACTTCTGATCCCACGAGTTGCTCCAAGATCTTTTCTTTGTTTTTAAAACGAACTTGACATACTCAAGGGCATTTAAATTCATGTACTCCACTAACGTAGGACTTTCATCTTCACAATCTATTTCGATAGCTTCTAAATCAGCACCACAAATATAAGAGTCCATAACTGAAATATTACCTTCCTTATTCCGACCATTTGGGAAATATATTTGTTTCACCTCATCATAAATGTCTTTTAAAGAAGTCTCTTTTTTGAAACTCTTTTGCCTTAAACCTCCACCCTTTGCACGCCTTACCATTTTATATCTTTTTTCTTTGGAACACCAGTGATACCATGAAAATTCTACAGTCACTGTAGTCCTCTTACTAGCAACTGAACTGAATTTAGCCTTAGCCTTACTGTTTGTTCTGATGGAATTGAAAAGCTCCTTTAAATGAACTTCACTCGATTCTCTCTTGAATGTGGCCACTAATAATCTCGCATCAGCTAAAGCTATACCAAAGGTTTTGAAGTCAGATATCTTCAATAAATGTACTGACTCTGATGTAACCTGCAATAAAAGTGATGCATTTCATTCTTCAAATTGCTAAACAAGATAAAACAAAACATAACAAAAGCAAAAGAGAAAACAATGTTCCTAGCCTTGAGTTTGAAAAACAAGAAGAACATAAAAGCAAAATATATATATAAGAAATAAAATCAACACACATAGAAAATGTCACTTCAGAAAATTAATTAAGATGGGAAATTCCACGTCTTGTTAAATAATTGTACTTTGCTACTTTATGCACACAGACACAAAGAGATCAACTTTCAGCATCAAATGAAAGATAATATGCTACACACATGACACACATTCATTTTATTTATTTTATTCAACATCGAGTTTGCATCCATAACAATACAAATAGTTCTTCTGGCTATAAATTCAAGGTTAAAAACTAGCACAAGTTGACAAAGAAAAATAAAAGATTTGATTATATGAGGCTCATAGCAAACCTAAGAATGCCAACATGAGAAATCGGTTTGGTGTGAACCCTGCATTAGTTATTTACATCTTATATATAACTAGTAACCCGGGTAAAATTTTTTACCAAACTTAACTTCGAAAACAATAGGTCAAATCCACCATTTCCGTGTACATACCCCGCGTCCAAAAAAGATAAATCATAGAATCGCAGCTCAAAAGTGTATCTATGTTGTAGAGCTCGAAAAACTGATCAAAAAAGTGTATGGGATCGTTTCTCTACGACCAACCGTTACAGAGATATCGTCGGTTAAAGATTTTGATGACGTCATAGCCGCAATACCAAAAATAATTTAGGCCCAAATTTTGTGTCACCCGTATCGCGAACCCTAAAAAACGTCAGTTTTCCCTATTGGTTCTCGAGATATTTCCCCAAAAACCTCGCGTTCGATTAGGGATGCAATGCAATGAATCCCCGTGATAGATTAAAAAACTGACGTCACGACACTTGCTACTATATAATAATCGTAAAAAAACGCACATGGCCTAACGAAAAATATGACCACGATTAAGAAGATTTTGACCTTAAAATTCAACAAAATTTATCACTCTCTAAAATAAAAGTGTGACACACACTCGCTATTATATATAAGACTAGTATCCCGGGTAAAAACATTTTACCGATCTTAACTTCGAAAATATTAGGTCAAATCCACCATTCCCGTGTATGTACCCGTGACGAAAAAATAAATCATGGAATCGCAACTCAAAAGTGTACCCATGTTGTAGAGCTTGAAAAACTGAGCAAAAAAATGTATGGGATTGTTTCGCTACGACCAACCGTTGCAGAGATATCCTCGATCAAAGATTTCGATGACGTCATATCCGCAGTACCAAATAGAATTTAGGCCCAAATGATGCGTCACCCCATCACCTGTATCGCTGACCCCAAAAAACGTCAGTTATCCCTATTGGTTCTTGAGATATTTCCCCAAAAACATCGCGTTCGATTGGGGATGCAATGCAATGATTCCCCGTGATCATAAAAAACTGACGTCAAATGATGCCACGTGCTATTATACTAATCGTGAATGTGTCATGCGTGGGCGAACTGCCGCTATATGACCATGATTAAGAAGATTTTGACCGGTAAAAAACAGAAAAACAAACACTCTCTAAGTTAAATGTGTTGCACACAACGCGAATTAGTATATATAGACTAGTATCCCGGGTAAAAACTTTTTACCGAACTTAACTTCGAAAACATTAGGTCAAATCCACCATTCCCGTGTACGAACCCTGTGACGAAAAAATAAATCATAGAATCGCAACTCAAAAACATCCCAGGAGGCGTCGTTCGCCACCCATGTTTAGTATGCGTTGTGTCGCAGAATTTAACTCTTGCAAAAGTTTCTTTTCAGGCATTAATTTTTTAATTCATTTCTTACATTCAGAAAATTTAAAACAGAAACAAATAGCAACATGGCTCAGAATATATATTCATACGCAGAAGAGAAGTAACTTTAATGTAAAAATATGCAATATATAACACAGAACCGTTTACTAAGACATACAAAACCAAACATTGAATAACATTACAAAAATGATACCTTCCAACTTTTTCTTTTGTTCAAAAGTTACTTCTGGACTGCAACCATTAATGAATTTTTGAAATGATATAGTTAGTTCTTCCCAAAACCATCAACATCATGATTAAAACCATGAGTTTCTTTATGCTTTTTTTATTATTGCCTAAAAGAATAATGTTTCAATTGTAATACCGAAAAAAAAAAAGAAACAAAAAAAAAAAAGGAAATTCAAGTACGTATTTATCCTAAAAACAATAACTAAGAAGAAAAATTTACACAAAAGATAAAAAGTCACAAATAAAATCATAAATTCAAAGTTATATACCTAGGCATAGTACGTAAACGATTACCATAACACAAAATATGCATAAACGCGATAAAATATAAACTTAAGAAAAATACAGCCAACAACACATATTTTTTGTAAGATAGTTTCATTGTACAGTCATTAAGTAAGTAAATCTTAAGTAACCCTCTCGACATTATAACCCATCATGTGCTTAATTTCTATTTTAACAGATCAAAACATTAAAAAAACATATACAAAAAACCTAATCATGCTATGACGAAATCTAAAGAAAAACAAAACAAAGTAAAAGAAACTTTGAAAATGTATTAACCTTAAAAATAATAATTACAAACACATAACGTGATGACAGAATTAGTATAGCTGAAAAATTTTTAACATATGAAAACATACGTGGAGCCATTTTTTATTTCCAGTTCAAAGCTCCTCTCTGCTGGAAAATTCAAAACACAACAGTAAACATCCCTCTTATCCTTTATGTATCCACTAATACTAACAGTGTTTAACTAAATAGATACTATTTTAACTTTACCTTTCAATACCAATTCACATCATCATGATATAGTAAACAATATTGATCATGTTCATCAAACACTTCTAAACTCTTTTACTTTCTGTAAATTTCATACCTGTAAACAAATTAATAACACTCGATTAACTTTCCAGCATACTTTCCTATTGTAAAGATACACTTTCTCTTTGCTTTCTACTGAAATTCCAATACTATTTTTATACAGTGAAAGTCATAAAAATGCTTTCTTCGTAACTTCATAACTGTGGAGCCATTTTGAACTAAATAAAATAAGGAACAGCAACTTCGTTACCAAAACAAATCATTAACTGCTCGAGGGTACATGCATCTTATGATTTGATCGTTTTAACTCTGTTTTTACTCTCTTTTAACGCTGTATTTACTAAATCCGTTTGACTCATGTACTTACGTATATTACTTTATATCTTCTCCAAACAATTTCTCTCCGAAAAAGAAGTAAAATCATTTTCTTCACCAATGTAAATAAACAGCATCCTTTCTGCAGCCATTTTTAAACAACTTCAACTTCATCTACACTACTCTACTGCTGCACTCCCATAACTATTTGATAACTATAAAAAGAAATACGTAAACAGCTCGTAAAATAAAAATAGACTTTCTTCATCTCGTTCTTCGTTTCGTTTTCCTCTGAAAAAACCTATATATAAAAAACAACATCTGTTTAAAAACTCACCTAAGCATGTGGTTATACCTGTTCTTTTATTAATCTAAAATAAAATCTAAAATACAATAACAATAAAAGTTTAACAATAAATTGATAACTAAAACGTAAACAAACATTTAAATACATTTAAATACTAACTTGTTCTTCTATTAATCAAAAATAACAGTTTTATAATAATACCTTTTGTTCGTTCGATCTTTCTGCAGCTAATTTTTAAAAACTTCACTGCACTTCTTCTGTATATCTAAATATGATTTTTCATTTTATAAAAACAACTAACCCGTGTTCTTTTATTATAAGAGTAAAAGTTTAGCAATAAACACGATAATAAAACGTTTTATAATAATAACAATACCTTCGTGCATACAAACCTGTGTTTCTTCGTCAGTTCTTTCGTCGATTTGCTGCCTAAAACAATGAAATTTAAATTAAAATATTCGTATACAAAAAGAAACACGTCTTCTTCGCGAAGTTTCTTGCCCACGAAATGATCGTTGACAAATTTCGAACGATTAACATTGCATTGCTCGCACTCCTCCAAAGACGTTTTTCGGCTGATTTCCAGTGCGCAAACCAAAAATAACAAAACGGAGGAGCATATACTAATCGCGGAAAATCAAGTCTTGCGTGGGCGAACTGCCGCTATATGACCACGATTAAGAAGATTTTGACCATTAAAAAACAGAACAAATATATCACTCTCTAAAATAAAAGTGTGACACACAATCGCGAATTAGTATAATAAGATAGACTATTATCCCGGGTAAAAACTTTTTACCGAACTTAACTTCGAAAACATTAGGTCAAATCCACCATTCCCGTGTACATACCCTGTGACGAAAAAATAAATCATAGAATCGCAATTCAAAAACATCCCAGGAGGCGTCGCTCGCCACCCATGTTCAGTATGCGTTGTGTCGCAGAAATTAACTCTTACAAACGTTTCTTTTCAGGCATTAATTTTTTAATTCATTTCTTACATTCAGAAAATTTAAAACAGAAACAAATAGCAACATGGCTCAGAATATATATATTCATACGCAGAAGAGAAGTAACTTTAATGTAAAAATATGCAATATATAACACAGAACCGTTTACTAAGACATACAAAACCAAACATCGAATAACATTACAAAAATGATAATGATACCAACTTTTTCTTTTGTTCAAAAGTTACTTCTGGACTGCAACCATTAATGAATTTTTGAAATGATATAGTTAGTTCTTCCCAAAACCATCAACATCATGATTAAAACCATGAGTTTCATTTCTTTATGCTTTTTTTATTATTGCCTAAAAGAATAATGTTTCAATTGTAATACCGAAAAAAAAAAAAGAAACAAAAAAAAAAAGAAGGAAATTCAAGTACGTATTTATCCTAAAAACAATAACTAAGAAGAAAAATTTACACAAAAGATAAAAAGTCACAAATAAAATCATAAATTCAAAGTTATATACCTAGGCATAGTACGTAAACGATTACCATAACACAAAATATGCATAAACGCGATAAAATATAAACTTAAGAAAAATACAGCCAACAACACTTATTTTTTGTAAGATAGTTTCATTGCACAGTCATTAAGTAAGTAAATCTTAAGTAACCCTCTCGACATTATAACCCATCATGTGCTTCATTTCTATTTTAACAGATCAAAACATTAAAAAAACATTATACAAAAAACCTAATCATGCTATGACGAAATCTAAAGAAAAACAAAACAAAGTAAAAGAAACTTTGAAAATGTATTAACCTTAAAAATAATAATTAAAAACACAAACGTAATGACAGAATTAGTATAGCTGAAAAATTTTTAACATATGAAAACATTCGTGGAGCCATTTTTTATTTCCAGTTCAAAGCTCCTCTCTGCTGGAAAATTCAAAACACAACAGTAAACATTCCTCTTATCCTTTATGTATCCACTAATACTAACATGTGTTTAACTAAATAGATACTATTTTAACTTTACCTCTCAATACCAATTCACATCATCATAATCATGTTAGTAAACAATATTGATCATGATCTGTAGTAGCCATTATCAAACTTCTAAACTCTTTACTTTCTATATTTCATACCTGTAAACAAATTAATAACACTCGATTACTTCCAGGATACTTTCCTATTGTAAACATACACTTTCTCCTTGCTTACTACTGCAATTCCACTACCATTTTTATACAGTGAAAGTCATAAAAATGCTTTCTTCGTAACTTCACTTCATAACTGTGGAGCCATTTTGAATTAAATAAAATAAGGAACAGCAACTTCGTTACCAAATCAAATCATTAACTGCTCGAGGGACATGCATCTTAATGATTTGATCGTTTTAACTCTGTTTTTACTCTCTTTTAACGCTGTATTTACTAAATTCGTTTGACTCATGCACTTACGTATATTACTTTATATCTTTTCCAAACAATTTCTCTCCGAAAAAAGAAGTATAACCATTTTCTTCACCAATGCAAATAAACAGCATCCTATCTGCAGCCATTTTTAAACAACTTCAACTTCATCTACACTACTCTACTGCTGCACTCCCATAACTATTTGATAACTATAAAAAGAAATACGTAAACAGCTCGTAAAATAAAAATAGACTTTCTTCATCTCGTTCTTCGTTTCGTTTTCCTCTGAAAAAACCTATATATAAAAAACAACATCTGTTTAAAAACTCACCTAAGCATGTGGTTATACCTGTTCTTTTATTAATCTAAAATAAAATCTAAAATACAATAACAATAAAAGTTTAACAATAAATTGATAACTAAAACGTAAACAAACATTTAAATACATTTAAATACTAACTTGTTCTTCTATTAATCAAAAATAACAGTTTTATAATAATACCTTTTGTTCGTTCGATCTTTCTGCAGCTAATTTT
This sequence comes from Turritopsis dohrnii, assembly GCA_027922465.2. Classification (NCBI taxonomy): domain Eukaryota; kingdom Metazoa; phylum Cnidaria; class Hydrozoa; order Anthoathecata; family Oceaniidae; genus Turritopsis; species Turritopsis dohrnii. The sequence continues at coordinate 334 of BQMF02000717.1, read as the reverse complement.
TAAAAACTTCACTGCACTTCTTCTGTATATCTAAATATGATTTTTCATTGTAAACAAACAACTAACCCGTGTTAAGTTTAGCAATAAACACGATAATAAAACGTTTTATAATAATAACAATACCTTCGTGCATACAAACCTGTGTTTCTTCGTCAGTTCTTTCGTCGATTTGCTTCCTAAAACAATCAAATTTAAATTAAAATATTCGTATACAAAAAGAAACACGTCTTCTTCGCGAAGTTTCTTGCTCACGAAATGATCGTTGACAAATTTCGAACGATTAACATTGCATTGCTCGCACTCCTCCAAAGACGTTTTTCGGCTGATTTCCACT